>JAXGGA010025308.1:0-10788 GCA_038373865.1 Uloborus plumipes | reverse complement strand
TAAAGTTGTCCAAAATGTAAAATCTAGTTAAAATGTCGTTTTCAGTCAATTAGTCTTTTCCGTTGAAAAAAAAAAGTTTAATGATGTTTGTTAGCCTATACTTCTCTACAGAATAATTTCACGACTAATAATGGAAATGTACTTAATTACTATTTTTGTCTACTACTTGGAAAGAACTAGTTCACGTTGCAGCTGAAATAGTAGTTACAATTAGTAAAACTTCGACAATTTAACACCGAGATCTTAGCTGAATTATTTAAAATAAAATAAATAATACTCATATGCAATCGAATTTCATCCCTTACTCTTAAATAAAACATTTAATTGCAAAGACTCATTAGTGTTTTCCTTTTAGTTGGTTTCTATTTTAAAATATTGTGGAATTTGATTGTTTTGAAGGAAATAAAGTGTTAAAAATTTCACAATTTGTATATTTTCTGTAATTGTGCCGTACTGGAATATAACAATAAATTAATTCTTTAAAACCGTATGTAAAATAACGTTAAAACGCCCAAATTGACAGGAATACTGTTGACACGTGTTTCGGCGTTAAAAGAAACGCCCTTTTCAATGCAAAAAATGTGAACTTATGGATGCACAGACACCAGACAAATTTTTTTGTCATTTGTCGGATATGTGTGCATCCATAAGCTAACTAACCTGAAATTTGGCATTCTAATAATTTCTCATTCATATCGTAGTCAACTCTAAACTTCGACTACATACCCTTTCCGCTAGAAATCTGCTGAGTTTGACTGACAAAAAATAACAAATAGGATGAGAAAGAAAAAAAAGGAGAAAAAATCGCACGCATTACTGCAAATAAAATTTTTTATCGCAAATTAAACTTCAGCCAACGGGTAGGGTTCTCAATTATAGCCGCAAACAACTGAATGGTTTCTTTCGAGCAGGTAACCTCTCTTCAAATAAAAAAATGACTCATGAAAGTTTTGTGAACGTTACTTTTCTTTTCTTTCACTCTTTTGCTTTGGTTTGATGTAATTAAGTACGAGGGTTGAATGAAAGGTAATGCCTCCACTTTCATAACTCCACAACAAGTGGCAGCACTGGTTATACGACAGATATTGGTTTGTTCCGTACACTCTCCTCTACAGTTCCAGTTGGTAAGAAGCCTTTACACTGAACGGTTGGGATTTTAGAATGTTAAGTATGGAACCCTGTGCAGATGGTCGGTCAATGCGATTTAAGCACCGTGCAGTCATAGAATTCTTGACAGCAGAAGGTGTCACCCCAAAGGAGATTCATCAGAGAATACAAGCTGTGTATGGTGATTGAGTTGAAGTGAGTAGTGTGCTTTGGGCGAAAAAGTTTAAAGATGCTGAGGCGGGACCATCTGATTTGCATGACAAAGAATTGGTCGTCCTCTGACAGCAATCACTGAGATTCACAAGCAAAAAGCTTTACCACCATCTGACTTCCATCTGTTCCCAATAAGGAAAGAAAATCTATGGTGACATAATTATGCTTCTGATGCAGATGTTTAGCGAACTGTGAGTCTATGGTTGTGGAGACAGAGTGTCGACTTTTTCCGTGACGGCTTCAGAACACCGGTTCACTGTTGGCGGAAATGTATCCAATTGTCTGGCGATTATGTGGAAAAATGAGTATTGGTAATTAAAGATCACATTCTGAGCGTTGTTTATTTAAGCACATTATTTAAGCGTTTGATTTATTAAAATATTCCCATCCAAACTCACGTAATGAAGATGGAGGCATTACTTTTCATTTAACCCTCATACTTAATACCATATGCCATTCCGAGTATGCCATAAAAAAATATGAATCAGAAACAAGAGATATCCCCCCTCTTTAAAGAGACAGAATAAATCAAAAATATAGAAGTCACATCTTTGAAATAATTGATTTAATTACACACCACTGTTTAATTATGCTTATATGTCTAGAAAGTATACAACATAATATATTTCGTTTTGTACTTTGATATTAGAGCAAGAAAAAAGACAAAGAAAATAGACTAAAATTTTTTCATTGTTATTTGCTTCGAACAGAGTAACGGACTAAAAAAATCTCAACAATGGAAACTTAAAAAAACCTGAAATATTTTTCGGTTAAGATTTCAAATTTACATGAATAGAATCGAAGAGGGCGGGTTTTGAAACTTTTTACAAAACAACTTTGCCCAGCTGAGTAGACTTTTAGCTTTCTTCACTTTAAATATATATTTTATTACTAATAATATATATTTATTGCCATGCCATCTGTCATCTCACAAATATTTATTTTTAATGCAACGAATATTAATTCAACAAGTAAAAAAATGAATAAAAATTAGACTAAGTATGACATTTGAGATTCAACAGTCAAATTTCCTTTTTGCTGCATGTATGTTGGTAGGTATGTTGGTATGTATGTTGGATGTTGGTAGGGTCATAGTAATCGTGTTTCATTATTCTAACGATGCAGAGAGTCGCCAGTATTCTAGCACACCAAACAAAGTTTCATCTATTACTCTAAGATCCAACTTAGATACCTATTTTTATCAAGTTTCCTAATAAGTCATGCATAAAAATGTAGATACAAATATACGATGGTATAGGGTTGTCGAAGCAAAAAAGGTCCAAACATAGGGTTGACATGATTTTAAAAATTGAATAATGGTCATTTTGCATATTTTCTGCAGTTATCTTTAAGTTGAAGAAGAAATTTAGCAGAAAATTGCAAAATGACAGCAGTTTTTTTGCAGAATTTCTTAAACGCATATCATCCTTTAAGGCATATAATTTTCTAATTACCTAATCATTTTCTTAAGAAAATGTCGAGTTTTGAGCCAAATAAGCATCATTTGATAGAGATATAGATATGCTTCTAATTTTCAAAAACTATAGAAAAACTGCAATTCCTTACAAAATTTTGAGGTTAATGCGGAAAAACTGCAGTTTTACCCCCAACTACTGGAAATTCAAATCGCGACAACTCTAAGATAGGAGCTTTTTTGCTCAGACAGCGTTGTACCATCGTATTTGTTATATTTTTATCTGTATGATGAATGTATCCGATGAATGTAGGTAAACCTAAGTCGAATTTTGCACTGATGCCTCACAACAAGGTTTAGTTTAAGAGATTTCTGACACCTAAAACGCGGAAGTCTAGCAAACAAGTTTCTTCCGTTTTACAGACAACAATAAAGGCTCTTGAAAGAGTTCTCAGAAAACTTCGTTTTATCTCCACGCTGAAGAGATTTTTTCTTCCATTCACTTTCCATAATTAAACGGATTTTTTTTTTCAGAGTGAGGCAATCATCTCTTCCCAGCAAAGGTGATGAGAAAGGTAAGAATAGTTTGTTAAGCTACCGTGGGACGCTGAAGGAAAGTAACTGTATTTTTTATAAACATTTTTTTGTCATTTTCTGCTCTTTAGTTTTATTAACCCACATTCGCATCAAGGAAGGGGGTTATGAGTTTGATATGTGTGTGGCACTCTAACTCCTAAACCAATGGACAGACTTTGATTTTTTTGCTTGAAAGGAGAGTTGATCGAAAGTGTTCTTAGCTAGTTTGCGTATTCGGATGACATTAATTAACGAATATATTATTTAAAATCCTTTGAAACAATTTTCACGATTTTTGAAGCGAAAACATACTTGAAAATTTAAAACAATAGTACCAGAAGAAATAGAACATTTTTCTATGTCTGATAGAATGTATTCGGAACCTCCATGTTATATAGAGCCTAGCTAATGTAAGTCATAAGCTATGTAAATTAATACAATTTTTTACGACATATATGGACAAAACTTTGTGAAGACCTGATTTGCATTTGATTTAACATCCGTTTTCAAATTTGTTTTGATTAGAAGTATTAATTTTTTATTGTGAATAAAAATTTTCAACAAAGTAAAACATTCTTTTAAAAAAATGTAACTACCAAGTAGTGGTATTCAGCCAAACATATATTACTTGCAAATGAAAGAAAATAGAATTCGTAAGTATACAAATGACAAATCTTGGATCCGATAAAAGTTAGGGATGAGCAGGAAAAACAATGCCAATGCTACTGGATCTGTGTTGAAGAAGAGATAAACTACACAGTCCAGTCACATTAATGTGACCACCTGTCAAAAGCCAGAACAACCCCCTTTCGCAAAGCGGACTGCTGCAAAACTTGCAGGAGAGACTCAGTTAGGGCCCTGAAGGTGTTCCCTGGTAGTTTGAGCCATGTCAAAACTAATGCCGTGGCCATCTGCGCTAGATTAGGCGGCTGAGGATCCATGGTGCGAATAACCCGATCAAGATGGTTCCACATATTCTCGATTGGGACTGAGTCAGGAGAGTTTGCTGGCCAGGGGAGAATGGTAAACTCATCCTGTAGCTCTTCGAGTCACTTGCGATGCCATCATCCTGAGGACAAACAATATCCATATAGGGGTAAACATGGTCTGCAGGGAAAGATGCGTACTTGTATTGATTCATCATGCCTTCTACAATGATGAGTGAACCCGGAAAATGTCAGAAAAACATTCCCCAGACCATAATGCTCCCGCCTCCAAATTGGACCATTCCGGCAATGCTGCAGGATGTTTGGTTTCAGAGGTTTCAAGCCTCATACGCCAACGTCCATCGGTCCGATGGAGCATTAAACGTGGTTCAACAGAAAATGCTACCTGTCGCCATTCAATGGACGTCCAGCTGCAGTACTGGCGTGCATATTCCAGAGTTCGTCGTCGATGGACAGCAGTCAGCATAAGTGCATGGACCAGGCTTCTGCTTCGGGAGCTCAGACAAAGCAACGTCCGCTAAATAGTAGTTAGGGAGACTATGTTGGTAGCCCCTTGGTTCACCTGGGGGGTCAGTTGCTCAAGGATAGCCCGTCTATTTACCCGAACGCAACCTCGCAGCCGTCGTTGCCTGTCATCTATGGCTCCCCGTGCATCACATTTTCAATGTCGCTGATTTTAGACAGTACCATTTTGCCATGCACGATACACTTTTACCACGACAGCAAGCAATCAGCTCAAAAACTCAGCCATTTTGGAAATGCTTCCACCCTTTGCTCGAAAGCCAATGATTCAATGATTATGCCCTTTTGTATGTCGTAAAAATCGCTTATTTTTTTGCATTACGCCACAATAGAAACGTTTTCCAAAGAATTCACACACTCTTTATAAACCCTCAACTGCAATGTGCTACCAAGTGCCTTCTGTAATTGGTTATGTAACGTCAAAGTCAAAAGTACGTGTTGGTCACATTAATGTGACTGGAATGTGTAATTGTACAGTTATTTTTTATTTACTTAAATTAAATGAACTCTTTAAAACTTATATTCTAATAAGTTAAAAATACATATTTAGAGGAGACTAACTATTTTCCTCCTTGACGTTCACTTATGACTTACAAACACTGGACAGGTTCAAAACTTGGTTTTCTGACTAATATAACGAATGTAATCTATGAGCAATTTTCAAGAAATTTGTACATGCGTTTATAAAATGTGTCACTAGCCCTTGAATATGTGAACCATTTTACGTTGTACGTTCGTGCTGTATTTCGCTTAGTGTATGATGATAAATTTGTCAAGATCTGTTTAAATTTGAGCCTTTCAGTCATAAAATGGAAATGTATGCACGTTGAATAAGAAGTATATGCCTACGAAGATATATTTTAATCAATTCTCAATGAAAGTTATACTTTATGAGCTATTATCGTGACTAATAAGGGTTCGTCTTATATGCAGCTGGGGAAAAAATCAAAAAGAGTTGACCACTTTTCCATGGCTATGAACTTTTGCGCTTGGTCCGTTTCTTTACATTTTTCCTTCATTTTTTTTTTTTTTTTTTTTTTGAGAGATAAGGCTTCTTATACCCCTGAAGAGTTTGCAGATTTGCATAAAAAAGTTTTGTAATATTAACAAGCATTGTCTTATATGTTTGCCACTTAGGGTACTGTTCATTAAGACATATATCGTTGGAAAATTTCCAATTTTTGTTCTCTGAGTATTTCTGGGGATACAACAAAATATAATGTCAGGATTAACTAAACCTCACGTCATTAATTACGTTCTTAAAACGCAGATCAGCTTCTAAGGGTTGATTTGCTGAAAACGCAACTATTGCTTGCCTATATAATTAAAACTTGATAAAAAACATGATTACTTTAATCATAAATTCCCGTAAGTCAAAATTGAACACATGATTTCTAAAACGAAATAATCCTATATTCAATTGCCATATTATTGTCACAAGACATTAAAAATATTATTTTGGATAATTTCAGACTTATAAAACTTCTATTTTGATTAAACGTTCTGTCTGTGATGGTTAATTTTATTTATCAGCAGAAAAGTCAAATTTTATACATGCAATATATCGAGTTATTCCCCAAATCACCCCCATAGATGGCAGTTTCGTCTTTGTTACCGACTTACCTGTATAAGACTGGAATAGACAGTAACAGAGCTGGAGGTAATCTCATCAAAACTGAGAGGGACAACCAACTGGTAACTAAAATAAAATTTTTACACCTGCAAGAGCCCACAGTAGTAGGTTTATTATTGTAGACTGAAGAATCCATAACAAGGGCCTTTAACAAGGGACTCTAATGTCTAAATGGATTAAGCGGCTTAAACATATTGCTTGTAGTATTTCTTGCCTTAGATTTGGCTTAAAGATGGTGACTTAATCATACTACGCTTAAAAACGTTGATATTGTAAGTACAATTTTTAAAAGTAAAATCCAAAAGTCATGTTAAATTATAATTTTTTTACAAAAGTTTTTGCTTCCTTTGGAATTGTTGTACCATTAAGATAACGCTAATCAATGGACTATACTCTGTTACTTTAAACTAGGCGTCAAGTTTAGAAGTTTTGCGCAATCTCCATGAAAACCGTACAAAAGAAAATAGCTCCACACTTTTTTAATACACTGCTGTTGAGGCATTTCATTTATTTTATGTTTAACGAATTAGGTTTAGGCTTTTATTTATATCCCCATATTTCAGTTATTTCTAAACGTTCTCTAAAAATTCCAGGCATACATAAGAAAATACAATTTTTTAAAGAAAAAGTTGTGCTTTATGAACGTTCATTTTTCAATTGAATAATAGTTTATGCACAAAACAATTTTAATCGTTTAGCTACTAACCAAAGTTGCAAAACTAAGTGGGAAAAAAGTTCATACCGAAGTGACTATGAGAACCATTAAGGGAAAAGTGTGAAGAGAGGGAAAATAATTGTGACTTGACATACCAGCTCTCATTGCAGAGTATAATAAATTAAAACCGCTCTTAGGTTAGGTATAAATGTACTAAAAATCATTAATTTCACTCACCTGATACAACTGCACACATCAATAGGAATAAAGTCCCAAAATAACATGTTGCTTCAATTTCGTAAGACATTACTTCGAAACTTCTACAGAACAAACACAACACTTTGAAAAAAAATAGAATCTTGAAGTTTCTCAACTTTCAGTTCTGCACAAAATTAACGCTCGTTTTCTTTCTTTTTACCTGTAGCACTTCCATTATAGAATATTTTGCGATAACTTGCTTAAAAAACAAGAACTAGGAAAATGTTTCAACTGAATAGGATGCTTTTTAAGCTAATATCAGTTAAGTATTATTTTCCAGAGTTGTAAACAGTTTTGAAGATCAAATTAACATGAAACTGCAACAAGCTGTAAACTATCTATTAAAAGTTGGTCTGCAGAAGTTCTTTAAAATTCACTGCAACTCCCATTCAAATAGCTAGAAGTATATTTACCTATTCCTAATCCAACTGTGTAAGAATATATATTTAGAATCATTATCGAGCAGGATATTATAGTACCCTGAAATGTCTTTTAACTTTTTTTTCGTTATTCCATCTGTATTTAAACTATGAAACACTAATAAAGGGAATTTCCGGCATTGAAATACAACTTTTTTGCTTGTCTATAATTACCTCAAAAGCATAACACGTAACCATTTCACAAGAGAGAGGGGATGAAGTAAAATTCTAAGATTTATGGTTTCTATGTGAGCCAAGAATTAAAGTTTCTTAGTATGGTACTTTAAATGGATTGTACTTCATATTTTACGTGTGTAAATAAGTCGTAGCGTTTTTTTTCCACACATTTACTCCATCGTAATGTCAATGTTGATGTTAAAGTCGTTAAAAATGTTCTTAAGTGAACGATTTCACTGACAACTGAATATATTACTTTGCAGGAGGTTCCATTGAGATATAGTTACTATACCATAAAATGTCATTAAATTGCCTACGATAACATTATCATGAATGACTTCCAAAAAAGTTTGAGTGATTTCAGAAAACCACCATAGTTGTCATTAAAAAGACTAAGTCCCACTGGAAAATATAATAATCCAATAAGTTTAACAAGTCGAGGGAAAGGAACACGTGGTCAAGCAGTGATCGCGTATTCTCGAGTTCCTGCTCTTCAGCGCAAACAGATCCGGCAACTATCCGGCCATTCGAAAAGCATCCGTCACTGTCGCCGGACTTTTCCGCTTCTGCCGGATGAGTGCTCTGGCATGTGTCAGTGTCACCTGGTGTTCCGTTTCGTGCAGGGGCGCCGCACCGAATGCCCCGGCTATCTGTCAGGGCTGAGAAGCCCCCCAGTTCGCGGAAGACCGCACGGATTCGGAGGGTTGCCGGAACGGGGGAGTAAGTCGCCAAAGGAATTGAGGATAAGTCGCCAAATGCGATGGATTTGCTATCGATTTCGGTCGATACAAAGCGCGTAAGAAGTTTTGGGTAAGTAACAAGTTTTTAAAGTCGAACTTAACTTCTTGGCATATTTCATTCTTTTTCCACTCCCGCTCTTTTTTTACGTTGTAAGTTTAAACGAAAGATTGTGACTCATTGGTTTGCTTCGCTTATTTCATTAGGGTAGATTGGGGAAAACGCTGTAGTTTTCAACGTTTATTTATATAAAATAGCACATTGGTTTTAGTTTTAAAAATCTAATTTATCCACAAAAATATGGACTTTTGTGATTGGTAAAAAAATAGTTTTCACTTTGAAGAACATATTTTTTCCGCCGAAAATTAATGATTACAAAAGCTTTTTATTTCGACATCTTCCACATACCGTTATGGAAAATGCGGTTAGGGTAATTTCCGTTGGCAGAAGATGATGTAAGGTAAGTCGGGGGAAGATGCCAGTCGGGGGAAGACGCAAGTTTGATCATAACTCTTTTATGCATCGTTAAATTGCAATACTGAGCCACTTGTATCCAGTGTCAGGTCCCACATAAGATGTGGCTTGGCCATTTGTTTCAATTCATCGACTTTAATCGGCGTTATTTTTTTATCTCGTGAGAATTGACGTGGTGAGTACATCTTTTGTAATATTCTGTTCCTCATACTTAGAGCTCATAAACGTATTTGCTATTTTGAATAAGATCTTAGCAATATAAGTGAGTTTTGCATTACGTTACACACATCATCTATGTAGAAGCGCTCCACACCACTGTAGCAATAAGGAAATAAGCGTGTGTGGCATCTTCCCCATATACTTGGGGGAAGACGCCACATGGTTCAGAAATAGGTGAAATAAACTAAATTTTATTTATTTTTTGTTTATAGCACTAAATAGTATCGTGTAAAATAGAAAATAAATCACTTACATATTTTCTTATGCTTTCGTTTTAGGCATTATGACTTTTAAAAAATAGAACTCTCATTTAATTACCATTTAGACAATGTCTGAAAACAACAAAAGAAAAGCTTAACACTCTTCTTGGTCCGAATCAAATTTGCTGCAAACTGTAGAAGATGTAAGAAATGCACGAAACACTATGTGAGCTGCAGCAAAGATTTATAGAATTCCATGTAGAACTTTGAAGTGACGCATAAAAAACGCATTCCAAGAAACCTTCGAAAATACAGAAGAAAACGAGACAACATGTCAGCTAGTCATCCTCACGTGAAAAAATTACTCTACATTCGAGTGATGACGGGTGGATGATGATAACAGGGGATTTTTATGCTAATAAAGGTCCCAAGTGTGACTGGATTCAGTGCATCGAATGCAACAAATGGTTGCATGAAGATTGCAATGATGATCATTTGCATTGAGTGAAATTTTGTGTAGGCTGTCATTCAAATTTGTGCTGCTATTATTTTTTTCAAATCAAATATGACTAAATTTCAATTTGTTTCCTTTTGTTATTATGTTCACACTTAAGTTTTTAATGTTGGTCTTATTTTTTTATTTATTGGGGTGTTATGGCATCTTCCCCCATAACAGGTGGCATCTTCCCCGTATATATGGGGAAGATGCCACAAATAAATGACTTTTTTCAACATTAAATTCTGACTAAATTTTATACTTTGAAGAGTATTCACTGGTATTTATGATTAACTAAATTGTTGAAAAATAAAGTGTATTTGTTTGCATGGACTTGTTATTGCAATTTAAACTGTAATCATCGAAAATTCCTTAACTGTGGCATCTTCCCCCGATTTACCTTATATGAGTTTTTTGCTCTAATTACTGCATGCAATGTATTTTATCGAATCCTTTTTTTTCTGACGGTTCGATGTCCTTGTCTAGGTCTAGTAGGATCATTATTTTCTCTAGGGCTTGTTGAAAAGCTACGGAATCTTCCCCAAAAGAAAATACGGCGTCTTAGTCAAAGGCATTTACCACTAATTCGGGTACTCATGAGAGCGGTACAAATGACAAAAACACTATAAAAACACCCCTTAAACCAGCGGTAAATCAAAACCAATTTATGTATGCTCTCAATATGTATGCTCCTTTATTCCAACTGACTGGCTAGCTGTTTTTTTTTTATTCTTGTGAGT
>JAXGGA010025307.1:0-10790 GCA_038373865.1 Uloborus plumipes | reverse complement strand
AGATAATCAAAACATCAAAAGCTCTGTAGTTCTCGTGGAAAGAAGATGAGAAAGTTTGGAAGCCGAAACTTGAAAATTAACCTACTTTATTAATTTTTTGTTTTTTAAATCGGCTCTAGTATGGTAGTACGTTGTTTTTTACTTTGTGGAGAGAAAATTCAGACATGCGTATCGATCAAAAGACCGAGAAAAAATATATTTCTTAAAGATGAAGGAATTGAAAAAATGGCTCGAACTGACGATTTTCCCCTTAATCCTACAAAACTTCAATTTGGGTCAAAAACAGCACGTGACAGCATAAGTAGATGAACAATTGAATCGGAATGCATAAAAAAAACAAAGAATTGTGCTGAGAATTTGTGCAAGTCCCTGCCTTTTCGGACAGAGTGTCCCAAATAAGCCAGATTTTATTGGTAAAAGCAGCACAGCATATGATCATTGGATATTTCTCAAGTCCCGTGAAAAGAATTATAATCCATCTAGGCTATCCCAATTTTAATAATTTTTATCAAAGAAAGTACCATTCATTTTTAGCCTACTTTCCCGTTAAAAATAAAAGAAAGAGGAAAAAAGTATTAAAATTGGCTTAATGCATCTAAAAAAGTCCAAAAAATATCGCCAAGTTAAAAAAATAAAAAGGTAAAATGAATATCGAAAAATTAAAAATTTGAAAGTAGGGTATTGAGATGGGGAATTTGTGTGTCGGTCTGTCGGTCTGTCGGTCGGTCTGTCTGTCTGCCCCCCCCCCCCCCTAATAACTTTTGAATGAATATTCCGATTTGGACAAACTTTTTTTTTGTTGGAAAGATCTCGGCAAGTACAGCTCATTCCCATATTTGATTTTTCGATTTGAACAATTTTTGGTTCAACTTTGAGCCGTTCAAACAACCTGTCCCGCGATGCTAACTTTTTAGTTAACAGTCCGATTTGAACAAACTTTTTTTTGTTCGAAAAATCTTTTCAAGGATACTTCATTCCTGTATCTAAATTTTCGATTTGAACAATTTTTCGTTCAACATTGAACCATTCAAGCAACCTTTCCCCCCTAATAACTTTTGAATGAACATTCCGATTTGAACAAACTTTTTTTTGTTGAATAGATCTCGGCGATTACAACTCATTCCCATATTTGATTTTTCGATTTGAACAATTTTGGTTCAACATTGAACCGTTCAAGCAACCTTTCCCCCCCTAATAACTTTTGAATGAACATTCCGATTTGAACAAACTTTTTTTTGTTGGAAAAATTTCGGCGAGTACAACTCATTCCCATATTTGATTTTTCGATTTGAACAATTTTTGGTTCAACTTTGAACCGTTCAAACAACCTGTCCCGCGATGCTAACTTTTGAGTGAACAGTCCGATTTCGACAAACTTTTTTTTGTTCGAAAGATCTTATCAAGGATACTTCATTCCCGTATTTACATTTCCGATTTGAACAATTTTTCGTTCAACATTGAACCGCTCAAGCAAGCTGTCACCCCTAATAATTTTTGAGTGAACAGTCCGATTTAAATAAACTTTTTTTTTGTTCGAAGGATCTCAGCAAGGATACTTCATTACAGTATTTAAATTTTCAATTTGAACATTTTTTCGTTCAACATTGAACCGTTCAAGCAACCTTTCCCCACCTAATAACTTCTGAGTGAACCATCCGAATGGAATAAACTTTTTTTTGTTTGAAAGATCTCGGAGAGGTTCATTCCCTTATTTCGCTTTTTGGTTTGAACCATTTTTCGTTCAATATTGAACCGTTCAGAAAAAAATTTAACATTAGCGCCTACGGGGAATTTAAGTTGAATGTTGATCCTGGAACTTAAAGTCGGATTTCTTTCAAACTAACTTTGTAAAAAAATGGTTTTGATAAATAATGTTTCTAAAGTACTTTTCTGAATAATCTTCTGTGAGGACTCTGATTCCGACTCCGACTCCACAAACATGGCGGAAATGTAGGCTCAGAAAAAAATGACTGACTGTGCAGACGATTTTTTGTTTATTTATTCATTTGTGTGATTTTATTTATTACTATTATTTTTTTTTTTTTGGCAGACGATTTTTTTTGTAACAAAAGTGTTTCATTCACGAGGGCATTTTATTCCTTATTTATATTTAACAACTGGCAACGGTTTAAAAGTGAAAATCGAGACATTTTATCGACGGACGAGTTTTTTTTCCTTTCTTTGATAAAATGTGTTTTGATGTACTTTGTACTTTAAATTTTTTTTTTTTTTTTTGAAAACGATTGAGGAATTTTTCTACGAAAGAACTGTAACAGTTACATTCTTTAAAAGGTGCGACAAAACTTCATTTATTCATTTATTTACTTTTTATGTCTCTATTTCATCTGATGAGAGGGGAATATTTTGCTTTTAGAAATCAGCTTTAAGTGCTAAAAAGGTATGTTTGACATAATGTTTAGTCTCAGATGATCAAGAGAATAATGATCAGATGCTAGAATGCCGATGTCGATGTACGGGAAAGTAGGCTCGTTTAGTTCTTGACAGAACTTCTTGTTTAGTCACGATGATACAAAGGCTGAATTTTATCATTAAAATCTGGCTTATTTGGGACACTCTGTCCGAAAAGGTTCAGGCACAATTCTTTGTTTTTTTTATGCATTCCGATTCAGTTGTTCATCTACTTATGCTGTCATGAGCTGTTTTTGACCCAAGTTGAAGTTTTGTAGGATTAAGGGGGAATCGTCAATCTGATCCGTTTTTTCAATTCCTTCATCCTTAAGAAATCTAAATTTCCTTGGACTTTTTAATCGATACGCATGTCTGAATTTACTCTCCACAAAGTAAAAAACAACGTACTACCATACTAGAGCCGATTTAACAGACAAAATTAATAAAGTAGGTTCATTTTCAAATTTCGACTTCCAAACTTTCTCATCTTCTTTACACGAGAATTAAAGAGCTTCTGAGATTTTGATTTTTTATTCAGCAATCTCTGCACTTTATAAATGAATAATACAGTCCCGTATTTTCTCCACCAATCACATTTCAAGGGATATTTGCATAAAATCTGACTATTGTCTAAACTTTTGGAACAATGTAAAAAAATGTCTTTTGTAATATCCAAAATTTGATTCCAGTTATAGTTTTAAGAACTCCAGACACGTATTTGGGACCATATTGTGTACCTGCAGTAGAAATTTGAAAGCATTTCGTTGGATAGTTTTCTTTTTATTCACATATTTGCATTTTGTCTAAACTTTTGCATCGCAGTGTGTATATATATATATATATATATATATATATATATATATATATAGATAGATAGATATTAAAGACATTAGAGTAGAATGAAGTGAAACTTGTAAAGAACGCAAAGAATTTCTTGTGAACTTTTATAACTTTGATTTTCAAGAAAGTCTTTAAGGCTTATTACTACCCTCCAAAAGGCAACTTTTAATTTGGTCCTAAATTTACAACCATTAACGGCTGCGGGTTCTGCTCGTAAAATTGAAGACAGAGGAATTTATGATCCTTCTATTCTTTGCCAACGTCCCGAATAGCTCCAGCAATAAAGTTCCTTGAAAATTCATTCCTTGTCTGAAGACACATTCATTTCTGAACAAGACTTCTATCGTCGTAAATTGAAGAAAAATTTAAACTTCAAGAAGTAAAAAATGGCAGTAAAGTATTTAATGTGTAGAATGTTAAGTAAATAGTAGGTAAATTCTTACACTCGGTTTGAAGCCAAACTAGCACGAGCACCAAGCTGACTAGATTAATTTTAATTATCCATGGGGGCAATATTTATGGCAATATTATTCCAAATTATGTTAAATCACTATAAGTTTACATTTTTCGTTCATACTCAAAAAAAGGCATAGTCAATATAAAAAGGCATTTCCAATAACAGTTTCAGAAAACTTTAGCAACATGTAGTGTAGTCACATCCATTGTATACCATACAAATTGAAAAATTATTGCACGTTTGTCTCAGTGTTTCGGGGTTATACGAAACCTCTTTTTTAACGTCGTATCGTGAATATGAGCAATCAGCAATCAGCAATCAGGGTCAAGGGTTGTTTAAAGTTTTAATTTAATCTTCGTACTTGTATGTTAGTTTCAGATTAAAAAAAACATGCAATACTCCAATACTCTCTTTCTATAATTGCCTTTTTATAGAGTATCCCAGTATTAGAAGAGAGATTAAAATTCTTCCTTTTAGGTTCCTTTCATTGAATCTACAAATATTTAAAAGTTATTGGTCTATGAAAATTGTCTATTTTGAAGGCAAAACGTACAACACCTGATGAGGGGAAAAGTTATTTTGAATTTGATTTATTGTAAGCTTAGAGCTTTTTTTCGTATGTAACAGAATATTTTGCTGAAAGGATAAAAATAAATAGACTGTCATAATAATAGAGATGAAACAAGGAATAATATTAAGATCATTTATTAAGATGCATCTATACGAAAAATAGACTTTCAAAAAATGCAAACAGCAAATATCTCGCTAAGCGCTTGAACTTCAGGGGCCCTAAAAATAATAAAAATGAAATAAAAACAGAACCTTCCTTAACTTACAGCTGTTTGTTCTTCGCTATCTCAAAATAAAAGTTGTGTTTGTGACATCCCCCCCCCCAATCGATAACTCGAATTGAAAAAAAAACAAAAAAAAAATCTTTTGCAGGTATTAATTTAATTTACGCCCATGAAAAAAAAATGCTTCAACTAGCGGGGGAAAGAATCTGAAAAATACTTGAGGAGAAAGGTCCATGCTTACAATTTATAAGTTTTTACTTCTGGTTATTTCGAAAATTGCTTTCAAACGACGATAAGCATGAACGGTTTTTCAATGCATTTTTTCTTGCCTGTTTAACAGAGTTATTTTTCTATTTTTATCCGTATTGATCAACAACACAGTTGAAAATGTTTGGTTTATGACTCGCAAATTCACCCAATAACTTTTGTTCGATCTTGGAAGTAAAAAAGCAGGATAATTAAGTACTTTTCGCAAAACTACTAGCGAAATAAACACGTAACAGAACGTGAAAATTATTCTATCTCAATTATTTTTGTCTTCGTTTACATAAGTTATAACTTTTCTTGTGTTCCCATGAGCTAGAGATGAGTAATGCAGTTCTTTTTAGGGACTCGTTCATCAGAGGCTCTTTCACAGGGATGTCATTTCAAGTTTTTCCAGGGGGGGGGGGGCAAGGGTAAAAACACAATACAATTTCACCGGAAAACAACAAAAACCACGCCCACTTATATGTAATTACATTGATTTCTCAAAGTCAGGGGGGGGAGGGGGCAATTGACCCCCCTGCCACCCCCTAAATGACGGGCCTGCTCTTTCACTGCCTTAAAACAGTTAGGTCATTCCATAGAAATGTCAACCTCAACCGACGGAAAAAAAAATCATTGTAGAAGTGAAAAAAGTATCAATAAATAAATAAAAATCATACAACATAAGTTGAAAAAAATTGAAAAAGTATTGTAATTATCACTGAGATTAGTCATAATAAATAGTTTGTATGTTTACTTCTTGTTATTCGATGGTTACGTTAGTCATACTCCATGTTGAGCAAAAGTGACACTTCAGACTAAAAAAAATTAAGATTTAATAAATACATTCTCTGTTTTTAAAAGCCAACAACACATTTTTCAAATATTTCATTCAATTTTTAACACTTGCTTAACTTTGAGAAATTTTTGCCTCACAACATGAGCATTCATTTTCAGGGTTGCAAAAATGTTACGTTAGTCACGCTGCTATTTTGGTTGAAAAAATATCTAGGGTCATTCCATGAAAATGTCAACCTCAACCAAAGAAAAAAAAATACCGAAGTGAAAAAAGTATCAAAAAATAAATGAATAAATACATAAATAAAAATCATACAACATAAGAAGTTAAAAAAATTGAAAAATTATTGTAATTATCACTGAGATTAGCCATAATAAATAGTTTTTAGTGTGTCAATACTGCTTATTATTCGATGGTTACGTTAGTCACGTTACGTTAGTCACACTCCATCTTGAGTAAAAGTGACACTTAAGACTAAAAAAAATTAAGATTTAATAAATGTGTTTTATGTTTGTAAAAGCCAACTTTACACAGTTTTCAAATATAGGGTAAGTGTTCCAGTAGTCGGCCATTTAAGAGATCTTTTGTGGATCTTGGCTAACCTAGAACTTTCAGCTATCAATACAGCGACAAAAACAAGGTAAAACTTTAGAATGAACCTTTCTGATAGTGAATCACCTACTTGTTTACGAAATTAACAAAAAAATTATGTTAAAATCCAAGCTGTTGTCAACACTAGTAAATGCTCCAGTAGTCGGCCACAGAAATCCAGTGCTCGGCCACGTTGAATCCAGTAGTCGGCCACTTCATTTTTATTGATCTTATCTGATATAGGGGGTTGAATTAACAAAAAAAAAAAAAAAACAAAACAAAGGGAAACTTACAAAGAACCAGACCCGTCATTTGGGGGGCCAGAAGGGGGGGGGGTCAATTGCTCCCCCCCCGGTTTTGAGAAATCAGTTAATCAATATATAAATAGGCGTGGTGTTTGCTTTTTTCCGATGAAATTGCATTGTGTTTGCACTCTTGCCCCCCCCCCCCCTCTAAAAACGCGAAATGACGGGCCTGCAGCGATGCATTATACTTAGTCTGGTCATATTTTTCGTGGTACCTCTGGTACTCAACTGTGTAGATGATCATGTTAGTGTACTTCTTGATACACTATGTGCTTTACTTATTTCTCTAACTATCAATCTACCATTATTAATTTTAGACAGTACAATTGGCATAGAATTCTCCGGACATTAATGTTTTTATACTTAGTTGCCTAAAAACAGTTTTATTTTAAAAACTCGCACTAAAAAAGTATTTTTTTCTGAATAACGTCTAAAAATATGTCTATATCAAAAAGAAAGTTAAAAAAAAAAAGCTTCTGAAGAAAAGAATTTCAGCAGCACTTACTAAAGATGCAAGAAGGGACAAAATAAACGAAGTTTTTTAAATGTACAAAATGTTATTGCTTAGGAAGTAAAAAAACGGGATTAGTTTTGTAGTGAACAGCAGTTTTTAGTGATAATGACCAAAGAATCAAGAAATGAAAAACTGCTTTACTGTTTATGTAAACATAAAGACGTAATAATAGAGTCGACACTATTCATGACCAATAATCACGTTGGCACTTAACTGGTTCACATTCATTAGAACGGAATTTCAACATACGGAACATAAAACTAAAACTGTAGTTTCAGAAATGATTACTTCCAAAACTATGCAAGTAAAAATACATTCAAAAATGCGCTGAAAGGAATCTCTATCAAGGCTTCATCTAGCACAGAATGTTCCACTGAAACAAGGTTATTTGTTTTAAACTAATTGAAGTAAGATGAAATAAGTAAATGGAACTCGGGATGTCATGAAAGTAATCTTACAGCTTTCGACAAGAATATTAGTAAACGAGGAATAATCTTGAAAACAAACCAAAATTTAGTTTGCAACAATGTAACCATGTAGTTTTGAAATTAACTCAGCACAATTCTAATCCTTTAGCGAAGAAAACTCAAAAAGTCAGACATTTGGGGGAGAATCATTATAGTGAAAATATACCAACATTTGAAACAATTTTCCTAAATAAAGTACAGGGGTCTTGAACCTTTGGTAAAGCAAAAAGTTAAGTATAATAGCAAAAGAAAGAACAACTACATGCTTGGCACTCATTAAATAACTTGAGCCTATGTGACTATTGAAGTTTTGCATCTTATCTCCTATAATTGGGGAATATTTATTAACAGCCGAATAAGTATCAATAGAAGTAAAATCACTCGTTTCGCCAATTTCATGAGTTTAAGATAAAATTTGATAAGAAAAACTATTAAAACACCATTTGATAATAACTAGATAAGTATTAAAACTTATAATCTTTACTCAACGAATGCGTATTTAAAAATCTCTTCTTTAGAATTTTCAATTAAATTTATAACACTAGGAGCAATAAAATGTCGAAATGGTGGTCAAAAAAAGTTGGACATTCAATTTAATTACTATTTTTCAAGAAAAATAAACTTTGGAAAAGGTATTTTTACTCAAAACAGTTAAATTGTCGCTGTATTTTAATAAGTTAATTTAGTTTTAATTTGATGAACCCATATTAAGAATGAAAAGCTACATTAAGTATGTGGCCGACTACTGGAAACTGCTTAGAACCAGTGGTCGGCCTACCATGGCCGACTATTGGAAATGCAGAAGAATTCTGTACCCAGTAGTCGGCCACCCCTTTAAAAAACAATCGAGTCTAACCAGGAATTCGCTCTTTCATCGAAACATTATGTTAGACATTCCATTAAGATAAAAATCACTCAAATTTACAGTAGAATTAAATTAATAAGTGTAATTGGCCATTTTAAGAAGACGTGTCCTCTTAGCTGAAAAATAAGCAGAACCGCAATCTTGGATGACGGGCACACCATTCAAAATGAAATGACTCATTACTAATTTAAAAAAAGTACCCAAAACTTAACTGCCACTGGTTGATGATTGGGGATAGATACATGAATGTGTGAATGCGCCAAATCTGATTTTGAAATAAAAATGTACTATTTATGAGGAGTTTTATGTCATTATGGCCGACTACTGGAGACTGGCCGACTACTGGAGCACTTACCCTATCATTCAATTTTTAACACTTGCTTAACTTTGAGAAATTTTTGCCTCACAACATGAGCATTCATTTTCAGGGTTGCAAAAATGTTACGTTAGTCACACTGCTATTTTCGTTGAAAAAGTATCTACTGTCAGTAATTTTGTTTTAAATTCTTAGCAGAAATGATACATAGATACCATGTACATTGTAAATCCACCAGCATAACTGAAAAATATTTTTTATCCTTTAAGTTACAAGTAAACACAGTTACAAAATCTGCTCTGAATGTTACGTTAGTCACTGTGGAATGACCCTCTACTGTCAGTCATTTTGTTTTAAATTCTAAGCAGAAATGATACATAGGTACCATGTACATTGTAAATCCCCCAGCTTAACTAAAAAATATGTTTTATCCTTTAAGTTACAAGTGAAAATAGTTACGAAATAAGCTCTGAATGTTAAGCTAGTCACTATGGAATGACCCAGTTACAACTGATCTCTCAGCAGAATTACTCACGTCATAAAAATGTTTTATTGGATCAATAATATCCCTTTAAAGGAAACACTGCTGAAATACATAAATGTAAGAAAATATGCTGATAAAAATTCAATCAAAATATATTTTATTTAAGGTTAGGTGTGTAAGAGCAAGTATAGTTCATTTTGTACGATATTTCTCGGTGGAAGATAAAAGTGGTAAGATAATTGCACGAATTACTTCATCAAGAAATAAATAACTGTGAATGAGTGACTAAAAGTAAACTATTATAGTCCTGCCCTATCACTTCACTTTGCCCCTCCACGCTGGTCAATTTGTACTTCACATATAATAGCGAAAAATGCCCGGTATTAAATAAATAAATATTGCATTTTACATCAGTTGGTCTCAGTTAAAGTTTAAAATGGTTACAACAAGAGCTTTATAATTTGTAATTAAAAACAAATATTTCCAGCCCATCCCAAAATACTGAAAAAACAGTATGGAACTTTGAAAATAGCTTGTATTATCATATACCCTTGATACTCAACGGTAACTATTTCCGGACTGATTTCAATAGCTTGCTCAATAACATTGTTAAAACATTTCCAGTTATGTGACATCAGGAGCAATGCAAAATATTTTACCATTTAACTTGCTCCATATATACAGGGTGGTTATAAATTAACAGGAGGGGTTTGGAGCCCTCTAGCTCGTGAACTACTGGGCGAAACATTGCCAAACTTCGTGAGCATGCATATTAGACCATGGGATTTTGATTTCTGGAATAAAAATAAATTAGTTTGAAAAATCACCACCAGGGGGAAATTTGGCGCTGTTAAAGTGTATTATTCTGATTATCGAAGAATTAATTGCTACTGACAAAATATGCATCCATTTTATTTGCAAAAATGACTTTTTTGTCACAAATGTGGTTCGATATGATCGCCATTGTAAAGTTGTAAGATCTGCATACGATGCACAACATTTTCTACGGCAGCTCGTAACATATCAGAATGGATTTCTCTAACTTTTAAAATTATCATATCTTTTAAACTTGCGATATCAGAAATGTTTCTTTGATAGCATCAAAGCATTGTTCTCTAATAGCATTTGCAAATTCGTCAACTTGTAGCTGATTAACCGTCTGGCGCCCCTAACATGGTTGCTGAGCTAGAGATCCAGTCATTTTAAACCGCTTAATCATGTTTCTTAAATTTGTTATGGTCAGCGGGCCTTTTCTCAACTGCTTCACTCGCCGAAATTCTCAAAGAGTAACATTGGCATTTTCATCAAGCTGATAGTAGAGCTTCACTAACAAAGCGCGGTCCTGCATAGTTAAAAGCCATCAAGAGGCAACTGCGCTCAGAATGATGAGAATGCTCCCAGTCAGTCATTTTATACAGATGAATCGCTAAACGCAAAGCGTTTATGCGAATTATTGCATTCTATTTGGTTAAATAGACAGCTATTTTGTTCGTGGTGATTTTTTTTTTAATAGAAAATTCTACGGCGATCATATTAAACCTCATTTGCAAAGAACAATCATTTTTGCTTGGCGAAATTGATTTATACAGCATCTTTTCAAGTTTAATTCGCGATATTCAGTATAATACACTTTTTCAGAGCCAAATTTCCTCCTGGTGGTGATTTTTCATACTAATTTTTTTTATTACAGAAATCAAAATCCC
>JAXGGA010025306.1:0-10791 GCA_038373865.1 Uloborus plumipes | reverse complement strand
CAGAAATGTCTTATCAATTTACCAAATGTCTTATAGAAAAATATGAAAAGGGAATACCCAAGAATGATTATTTAACCAAAATGTCTATGCAACAAGTAATGGATATTTCTTTTTAATACGATAAAATATACGTTCTTTAAAAATATAATCTATATACATAAAAGACTACTTTTGTATGCATATGTCCGGGGTAAACTTCAAAACTACTGGACCGATTTTAACCATTTTTTCACCGTAGATAGCTGCAGTAACAGGGAGCAGGATAAGCTATAATTTATTTCTAAAAAGCTTAGTTTAAAACAGTTATTATGCAAAATAATAAATGTCATATAGTTTCCCCATTAAATGATTTAATTTTTAGTCCATTGTTGCAAAAATTTGTTGCCTAGTAACAACAATATTAATGGTGATCATAATGAAAATGTGAACCAAGGCTACTCTGGAGTAAGTATGAAATTTAGGGCTTTCTTAGGATTTTTAGATTCATCTGTGCTAATAATCGCTAACGAGACTAAACAAAAAGATAATTAATTTGGGCAACAGTTAGAGAACAGAAAATGTTTATAGTCAAAAAATTTCTAAGTTAGGTACATAAGATGTTTTCACCAATGTAGTCACAAAGATATAAACTAATGATGGGACTTATTTTACGTGTAATGTTTGGAAATACTTGACTCCAGATTGATTTTACAGGGTGCGACAGAGAAACTTTCTGATATTAATTGGATGTTAATTAGCAAGGAGTGGGAAGAGTCTCATTTTAAAGAGAGGGTCCTGAAGTTTTGTTATCTCATAGTTTAGTTGTCGCCATGCATTGGACAAAGGAGCAACGAGCGTTCGCCGCCGAATCTTACTTTTCAAATAATCTTTCGGTGGTCGCCACTCAACGTGCCTTCCGAACTCGGTTCAAAATTCAGCCCGTTGTTCCCATTCTTGGCTGGGAATCGACTGTTTTGTAGGGGAAACATTCAGGGAAAGTGAGAGTGTGGCAAACAGAGGCCCAGGAGGTCAACGGATTTCCAGAACCCTAGAAAACGGCGAAAAAGTGAAGGAGTCATTTTTGCGCTCTCCCCGGCGTCCGGCGCGTAAACACGCTGCTGCTTTGGGGATTTTTGATTGGACACTGAGACGAATTCTTCACAACGAACTCCAGTTTCATCCCTACAAATTTGCTGTGGTTCACCAGTTGAGTGATAACGTCTCTTTGAAAGGTGACGTACCGTGGCCGGCCCGCTCTTCCGATTTCACACTCTGTGACTATTTTTTATGGGGGTATCTCAAATCGATCGTTTACAACGACAAGCCCCTGACCCTGCAACGTCTGGAAAACAACATCCGGCTTGCTATCACCAACATCCTATCAGTCGATATGCTCGAAAGAGTGCAACAAATCTAGGGTACATGAGTGCATCATTAACAGGGGCCGTCATTCTTCCCGATGTAGTTTTTAAATCTAACTAATATAAAAACTCAGAATGGGTACCATATCTTATAAAAAGTAGTAAACTGATACATGATGTACTTTTCCCTTAGTTGACTTTTCAAGTCTGCAAGTTTCTCCGCCGCACCCTGTACCAAGCTTATAACATTTCCGATTTACCTAAACATTATTTGTAGCTTGCATTTGTATTTAAGGTGTGTAATACAGTTTTTTAGTTTGTCCAGTCAGATAAAAATGCTATTGTTTACAGAAGTAGCCATTGTGTGTATAGATATGCACTTTAATGTTGAAAAATTCATGAACGAGTGTCACTAAAACACCATACCCGGCCGAAACCCGGGCAGGGCCGGGTACACGGCTAGTAGTAACATATTTAATAGCATTATTTACAATACTATTACTATTAAAAGCTAAAGTATATTACATATTGATGTATTATAGGGGTTTCAGTTGTTTGTGTGTGTAACTCTGAATAAAAGATAAAATTCACGTTCTTTGCATATATAAAAGTAATATGTTTAATACTATTATTAATACTAAAGGCTAAACCATATGACATGTGTGTTGATGTATTATAAGTGCATGTAAACTTATCGGATATGCAATAGTATTGATAATCAGAGGAAAATCAATTGAAATATCATTAATTACTCTATTGCCCTAGAAAAGCGTATTTTTTTAATTATAATTTACTTATTTGTAGCACATAAGCTGCTATCCACAAGCTGAAGATATATGTTTAGTGGCTGGTTCAGTGTGTATGATGGCAATAATTGATCATCATCGTTGTTTCAATAATAATTTAGAAGACTAAACTTGGTACGTTGTCAAAAGAAACATGCGGCGTTTAAAAGTTAAACAATTGGACAAATAAGTTTTTGTTAAATTGTAATAAAAGAATTTCCCTGGGAGGCACACATTCTATTTCAGGAACGGAGGCTATTATGCACATCAAAACTAGAAAAACCTATAAAATACTTCCGCTACTAAACCAGTGGGTGTTTACACTGTAAAAACTGAATGTTGTTTTTACAGTATAATACAACGAATTTTATAGTAATAAACTGTAAAAATTGCTAATTTCGCAGTAAGAGACTGTAAAATTGCTAACTTTACAGTTGATTACAGTGCATTTTACCGTTTTAAACTGGAACCTCTGCTGCCAGTATTATACTATTGTTTTTACATTGTAATACAGTTAAATTTACGGCAATAAACTGCAAAGTTTCTAACTTTACTGTAAGAAAATATAAAATTGCTAGCTTTACAGTTTATTACTGTGCATTTTACAGTTTTAAATTGGAAACTTCGGCTGCCAGTAATATTCTGTAAAAACAACAGATTTTTTTGCAGTGTAGATCTTTTTCCGAGCCTCAATTGAAATTCGACACTGGAGTTATCAGACAGAGAACCTCTGTAACTGATGCATCTGCATGGCGTTCTCCGTCTAGAAAGCAGTAATCCTCAATTTCTGATATTAATCAAGTCATCACCTGAGGCACAATCCTATGAGTATTGCAAATATACTCAAAACCTGATTTCGTTCCAATTACAAGCAGGATGGAATGGCTTTGAGTATACGTTTCGCATTAGCCTCAGGTGTGTAAGATATCTAGGCATCTCTATTCGTTTGCAATTGGACAATGGGTCACGTAATTGGCTTTTAACTCTTTCTAATAAATTAACAAATGAAATGAAGTTTCGATTTTTTACTGCCTAAAGTTATTAGAAAACATTTTTAGTTTATTGCATACGTGCAGGTTCTTCGCTTAATTTTGATTATATTCTAATAATCTGGCAAGTGTTATTGATCACGATAGAATTGTAACATAATTTACTTTTAATAGTTAATTAGCAGATTAATAATGAAATATTGTTTTTCTTAACACTTACTTCTACCTCTAAATATTGCCTTCAACACGTTCCATCTTTGACACGTTGCTGTTGTACACGCGAGTTCTCATGCCCATAGGATTATTAAAATGCTTTCCAGTCTTCAGAGTCTTGTCGATTATATGGACACTATCTAATAAGTATTTTGATACCCATGCAAATGAATATATTTGCCGTCCTGAGATAAGTCACGCTCTCCGTTGGTATATATCGCATGGAAAACAATATCGGTATATTATAATAAGTGAAACAATTTTTCAAAATAACTTGTATATTTTTTTCCGTAATCATTGGAGCTATTTACTTTTTAACGGTAATCAACTACATTTTTAGCAACTTTGTTAAAGTATTGCTAGATAGGAGGCGCTGGAAACATCGAAAATATTTCACCATTTCACCTTGTCCCGCTATTTCACTTAGGCGCACATTCCCCTACAAGTCAAAATATAACAGTTGTCTAAGCCATAGATTCGGATCCCTCTATAAGCATCAGTTTAGAAAAATTAAAATACAAATCATCGGAAGAAACGGATAAAAACTGCCCAATGGCCTGAACTGCTGCTGAGGTAGAACTGATAATCACGTAAGCAAGAGAACAGCCAGTGTTTATGGTTAGGTGGAGAGGAATTAGTCTATAACGGTCCTTGCATGTATTTGACTTTCAGGAAGCCCACTCACTGTCAATGTAGAATAGTAGTGGTGTAAGTCTTTCGAAGTTACGTTAACAATAATTAGAGATTCATTAAACTTTTATGGTAAATATTACTGTAAAATGTAGCGTTTGCAGTGCTGAAAATATTTACAGTAAATTGTGAAAAGAAAAGAAACGATTACCGCGCCAATTGATGCATTACGTAACTTGCTTTGCAAAGCACTTACTGTCTGATTATCTTAGGTAAAAAAATTTCGCGTATTTACGCATGCGTGAGATCTTCTCTGATCTCACCAAAATAGGGGTGATAGGTAAGATAACAATAAAGGGAAGAATAATAAGAAGCATTTTGAGCCATATCAAACAACGTAGAATGATGCTAATTTCAAATACATAGTTTAGTTTAATGTGCCAAAAAAGGACAGTAAAAATGCAAGTTTTAAATTGAAAACTTCGGGAAGTTCTCACTCACAACCCATCACCCCCCTTTTTAGTGGAATGGTTCACGAGTGCTCGGCGTGCAGTACTAGGTAATAGAGTAGTGGGTTTCATCGCAGCGGCTCGCATTTCGCGATTTTTTACTCTCGAAATTTGACAGTACTCGCGAAAATTTAACAGTAAAATAGGATTTTACGGTAAAAGTTTCTGCCAACGTGGATGCCATTAATTTTTACTTCAAAGTTCCTGGAAAATTTATAACAGTGAAGTTAACTATTTTCGATGAAGGTTAAAGTAAAATAAAAGCAATACTGTCCGTCCGTGAAAACAGCGACCAGCACTTTCAAACCATTTCACTTAAAAAAAGGGTGATGAGTTGCGATGGGAACTTTCCGAAGTTTTAAATATAAAACTTGTATTTTTGCTATTCTTTTGACATATTCACTTAAACTATGTATTTGAAATTAACATCATTCTACGTTGTTTGATACGGCACAAAATGCTTCTTATTATTCCTCCTTTTATTGTTATCTTACCTAACACCCCTATTTTGGTAAGATCAGAGAAGACCTGCGACCTAAATACGAAGAAGGTTTTACCTAAAAAGATCAGAGAGTACCTATGTTTCAATACAAATACTTCTTTGGAAATTAACACTTACGCAGGCATAATGATTTTGCGCGTGATTTTATAAATTTCAAGTTACATTTTAGGGACTTGAAACTCAGATAAGATGACTTACATCTCTCTCATTCCTACCACGCCATGTCGTGTCAATTTCAAAAGCATAGGAGCCTAACAGCCCATTGACTCTGTAATTACTGATTCCCGCTTTCACGCCGCAGACATAGGTTCGATTCCTTGGTTATGCATGGTCAACTTAGCCTTTTATCCCTTTAATGGGTCAATAAAAGGAATGCCAACCGTGCTTGAGAACTAAACACTATGAGTTTCGCGTGCGGCCGACCACCTAACCGGAACTTCAGGCTTGCACCCCCAATAGCCACGGTCACAATAATAGACAGGGACGCAGTAGTCTATGGCCCGTATGGGCACGTTGAACAACTGAGTTAAGTTTAATGAGCATATCCCAAGTAGCGAAATTCCTTCAACTTTGCTACAACTTGAGTGCGCTTCAACGGCGATTGCGCAATTTCGACTGGAAAATCCCCGTGCTCATTGCTTTTCAGAGTTCAACGTATTCTCTTCAACTTTTTTTCCTTCCTCGCAAAGAAGTTGCATCGACTTCAACTTTCTGGAAAAATTAGCCAATCAGGAGGCAAGAATCATTTGGCCTGATGACGTCAAAAAACAATATGGCAGTCTACAGCGATATTGACATGCACATGGAGACATCATAAAGCAAGGATGAAAACATGAGAATAACTTTAGCTGAGTTATTAATAACATATTTTTATTTGAAAAGAAACTTACTCATTAGCATTGTGTTTCTAGCCGATTCAACTCTCCCTTTGAGAGTTTTTAAACCCTGATGGGCTTCTTTCGGTTGAAGTGCATCGAAGTTGTAGCCAAGTTGAAGGGATTTCGCTGCGTGTGATATGCGCTTTAGAAACTCTCCAAGCTTCTACGTGTTCTTCTGAAGAAGCTACAAAATGTAATAAAGACATTCAACAAATCATGAAATTAAACTATTAAAGCAACGAGTATATTAAGTACTTTTATATCTCAATACTTATAACTACTGCTTAAAATTTAATTAATCTAACTACAATCAATATATTAACTTCAACCAGGGAACTTTTCTTTCCCGTCTTGATAGTTTTCTATAGACAATTTCCTAAAGAATTTTACTTCTGTTATCACATTATTTTCCACGTACGTATTTATATTAATGAACCAATAAACACTATAGATACAAAACAACCAGCCACTTTTTGCGTTATACATAAAATATTATCAAAAAAACAGCAAAGCGTTCTATTATTAAACGATAAATATCCCTCTTTCATCCACGCTTGGCTAAAGACATATTTATGGGTTTCAAGGGAAATAAAACTTTATCGACATATTTTTCGTCCAGTCGTATTTTAAGATCCTATTATTTGCAGAAGTTTTGTGCGCTCCATTTCTTCCTTTAATAGCTTCAAACGGATTAATAGCTTATTTTTCTTCCTGGAGCTGTTTCATGGCAATAGCTTTCGCCAAGCAGAAATCATTAGTGGAGTTAGAAATAAATCTGTGTGGAAAAATTGCTGTAAGTGGTACCAAACATTGTTTTAAAAGACAAAGATGTTTAAAGGAAACGAAATGTTGTCCAAATTTAAAACAAAAAGTATTATTAACACTAAATTACCCTAGCAAAACATTTTGACTGCTTTGGAAATATAGATATTACATGCAAATATAATAATGATACCACAAATATAATAATGACGCATATAGAAATGAAAAAGGAGGGGCGGGGGAGGTAACCACAATTATTAATATACACATAAATACATTCATATGTCGTATAAAAAATCCCAAAAACCTAAGAGATTGTGTCGAATATAAATAGTTTTAAACGCTACATGAAATTAAAAAGCAGTCAAAATGACTGCTTTTGACCAAAAATTGTTTTTTTTTTTACAAAAACTAAAGAGATTATGTTAAATATAAATAATTTTAAACCCTAAATTAAATTAAAAAGCAGTCAAAATGACTACTTGAGCAATTCATTGTTAATGAAAAGTAATAAGTTTGAACAGAAAAAAATGAACTAAAGTTGGGGGGGGGGGGGAGAGGGAGGTTAAAACGATCAATAATTAGTGTTATTGTTGAAACGAAAAATTAATAAAGAAAGAAACAAGTGGAAAATCAAAATTTTGCATTTGAATGTTGTACAAAAGGAAAAAAGGTCTAAGCTAATACTTCAAAATTTAAGAAGTGGGAAGAATCTTCATCTGTTTTGGTATTTTTACTAAAGTATTACATTCTGTTGAAGTCAATAACATATTCTTAATTCAATTCTTAACAATAATTACCCCCTAAGATTTACAAATTCCTTTTACTAAGATTGTTTAGATCAGTACTGGCAATAAGCACTTAAAAAAAAACACTTATTAAAACAACCGAAATTCTAGAGATAAAATCATCAAAATTTGAAATCACATCTTGATTAAATTGGTGTCTATGAGCAGCGAGTTTTAACTCCTTGCCGTTTCGCGAGTTGGTAATTTATCCCATTAGTAGGTGAAAAAATCTGGTATGGACCCCACACTACTTCCTTTTACGTGTAAATTTCTTAATAGTTGCCTTAAGTGTTAAAAAAGTGCTTGGAGTGAACAAGGTAACAATTCAAATATTTACTCCCCTAATCTGTCACGAAACAATGCAAAAAATATTTTACAATGGTTATTTTCTAAATATTGCTGATTTTAATATCATTTAGTGAATTTTTCGCAAAATATCGCCAATAGAGCCAAGTTGAACCCAAATTCAAAAAATAATTTTTTTGCCAACTTGGCGATATGTCGCCAACTTGGCGTCAAACGCTAAAAGCGTGGCGATATATCGCCAAACAATAGCGCCAAATCATATCACTTAATCTACATTGAAATTAACATTGCTTTACCCTAAAAAAGGGGTAAAAGACCCCCTTGGGATTATTCAAATGCAACCACAAAAGGAGGTGCACAACTAGACCCCCTCAGAGCCTACATACCAAACCAGAAGCTTCTACGGCAAACAGTCTTTGAGTATGCGATACACATACATACGCACATACATCCGCACATACGTACATACACACAGACGTCACGAGAAAACTCGTCGTAATTAACTCGGGGGTGGTTGAAAAGGGTTTTCGGCTGCTTATATGTTGGTAGGTACATATGCACGTGCTGACATGTCGAAAAAACTACTGAACATTCATTCGGGGGTGAACAAAATCAAAATTTAGACTCAAATTTGAGTGATTTTTTTTTTCGCAATCACAATACTTCCTTTACTACGTAAAAAGAAGTACAAAGGTAGATAGTTTGAAAAAAAAAATCTGGTGCCTAAGCTTCAGATGTGTTGCTTGATTCATGTTTATCAATTTGAGCTCATAGAAAGAGAAGACTTTATTAATTCATATATAAAACAAGAGAGGCAGAAAATAAGTTCCTTGCTAGGAACATTTTTCAATAAACTATTATTAAATTTCAGAAATCAGTTATCTTGCTATATTTGCTCAAATTTTCATGTTACTAAGTGAATCATTAGTTACTTCTAAGTGACTGTCCTTAATTTCAATAAAAATAACAAGTTTTTTTCTCTCTAGGATTTCAAATTCGAAAACCTTCTGAGGGAGGACCATGACTTAACCGCTCCCAGGACGCAAGTCTGGATGCGCCACCGGTGACTGTAATAACGTAATTCCTCATTCCTAAACCAAGGTTGAATCCAAAGCTCGCCAAGAACCAAAATGTCGGCCAGGTCGACCTGTCCTCTAAAGGGGTACTTTCTCATCAGTTATTTCTATAAAAGAGCAACCAGTTACAATAACGACATATTTCTAACTTAAATGAAAAATGATCAAGTAAGCTTTGTGCTAAACTACATTTGAAGTTAAAAATCAACGCAAATAATGCACAAATAGGGTAGAAAGTACAGCAAATAGCTATTTCAAGGCTACAATGGAGCCCCTTCTTCAGTGCAGGAAGCTCAGCAAACAATATGAAAGCTGTAAGAGAACTGGAGCTTTCTCCTCGAAGAGTGTAGCAGTTCTCTTACAGCTTTCATGTTGTTTGCTGAGCTTCCTGCACTGAGGAAGGGGCTCCATTGTAGCCTTGAAATAGCTATTTGCAGTACTTTCTACCTTATTTGTGCTTTATTTACGTTGATTTTTAACTTCAAATATATTTCTAAATACTTGAATAAAGTGAATCCAAAGCTACTCAGGGGCTAAAATGTGGTCTTTAGAGGTCAGCCTGTGACCTCTAAAGAAATTCTAATATAAATCTGTTATTCCTAAATACGACTTGAATAAATAGACCTTGTTCATAAAAAATTGCATTTTATTTACTTTTCACTGAATTTTCAGTTTATTTAAAGCGGCAAATGACTCATGTGTTGGGTAAATCCATCAAATCTTTTAAAAAGGCTGTTATAGTATTTACAATTGAAGGGCCAGGGGAAAAAAGATGAAAGTCACTTTTTTGTCAATTTTAAGATATTAGCGCTATCTAGGGGCTATGAAGGACTAGTATCATCTGGTAGAACAACAAGGGGGAAAAAAGATGAGAAGCGACCGAAATATGCATGAAAATTCGAAAAACTACATAAGGAGCTACGAGAAATCAAACTTTGTTCTTCGTTTTTCTCGAAATCGCTTTTTGGTCACCTTCATCTTTTTTCCCCCTGGACCTTCAGTTATATAGACACAAAATAATAAATTAGCCTGTAATATTTGAGGGGCTCGGGTGTAAATAGTGGTAACTGCATTTTTAAAATCAAAGGTATGGCTTGTGAAAATTTCGAAAAATTACTGCCGGAACTATTTTGATTTAAAAACAAAGTGCGTGTGTGTAGGTACATTATTTAGGGATGTGTTTATTTTTAAACCCTGTAATATTTCTGTTCATATTCCCACATCCCATTGTTTTCACCAAATGATTCGAGTTTTATAATTTTGTCAGATACCACTATATACGCCCGAGCCCTTCATTTCTAAAAGTGGTCCTTTGTTAGAATTGATCCAAAGTTAGTTTTTTATAATATTAATCTATTATTTTTGAGTAAAAGTCTCTTTTGAAAAAAAAAAGAGAACGCTACAAAATGTAAATCAATCTTCATAAATCAAAGTTTAAAAAAAAAAAAATAATAATGGAAAGATGACAGGGAGCTTACTGTAATACTTTGTTTCACCAAGGCTAACTTTTATCTATCATAACATGGTAAGAAATATTATGTGCCAAAATGCACAAAAAAATGTTGTTCAAAAACCGTTGCACAGTCCATTTTTTTGAAGATTTAGCAGTTTTCAGACCATTAACTTTTATTGCCTACTAGCCACGCTAAGTAATACACTTCACTGCAAACGATTACATAGTAACTGATTGTTAATTCTTTGGGATTCGAGAGTTACTTCATTCCTTGGGTAAACAGGCTGTGCGAGTTGTTTATTTTTTTTTAAATGCTTTCCATTTATTTCGTTGTTGGTTCTATTTATCATTTTTTTTGTTGCTTAAAACATTAATAATGCTTTGAAATCAAAACTGTAACGAAGTATTATAATAGTTTAAGGGTACGCTTTTCTGTTGATTCAAGTATGAAATTATATTTCCTTTTTACACTTTCAATAACTTTTGAATCAGTTTCTTTACAGGGTTGATGTAAATTGTAAAATTAGTAGCATGGCGATGTTCGAGTGTTCTTTCATTAA
>JAXGGA010025305.1:0-10795 GCA_038373865.1 Uloborus plumipes | reverse complement strand
TAATTTAATTTATGTTTTTCGCAATCATGAATTGTGATAGCATCCTACTAAATGATACAACGAGTCATGATGTAAAGAAAGATTACTGTACGTTCAAATATGTTTTGAAAAAAGATCGATGTGTTTGAAAAAGGTCGATTTGTGAAACATCCGGTGTTTTTTGGTCAATGTATCAATACCATCGATGTTTTAATTTCTAACATCGATATTTTATCATCGATGTCGCACCAGTATTAGGAATAAATTAAAACTAATTAATTTGTGTCAAACATAAACCCATTTTTATTTTTTTGGAAAACTAAGCACAACCTTAAATGCAAAAAACAGATTTTTACTGATTTAGAAAAAGAACAGGATAACAGAAAGGACTTTACAGTAAAATTACAATAATTTTCATACCAAACATGAAAAACGAAAGTATTACTAACTAAAAACAAAAACAAAACTCTTGTTTTCATATCAATATGCACTTCAGTATCATACAGCAAGCGAAAACAATTTGAAATTTTAATCGACAATGAAAACACTCCAAGAAGACTGCTTCCACGATACTGCAATAGCTAAGAGAATCCTAAAACTGATTTTAGTTATTTTCAAGATTAACATGCAGAGCAGAAGCATTTCCCACTTCCCTTAATAGTTAGTTCAAACATTTTGATTTCTCTCTTTCTAATTTATATGCTTGTATATGTGCTTTAGCCACCAAAGAATCTACAAACTTGGAAAGTAATGTCATTATCTATAGAATGGCAGATACCTTCCAATAATAAGTCCTTAGTGCAGGAGCACGTTTGCATCGTAAGTATCAGCATTCAATTCTAATGTCAGAAGCGTACCTGATGTGAATTTAAAATTTTGCTTATTTCTTGCAATTAATTTGCTGCATTTTGTTGCATTTTACTAATGACTAGTAACAGCTAACTTCTAAATATCCTGTACTCAATTTCTAGCAGATGTCTCTGACGAAACTCAACTTTTATCTTTTGTTGAAAACTCATGAGAATTTAAACTATTCTTGTTGATTAAGTATTTATAAAATGCATTTTCAAAGCGAGGCTTAATTACAAAAGTAAAACGATAACTCAGTGTAAGAATTAGATAATTGATCTAAGAAACTGAATAGCTTATACTTTCTTCTATATCTTCATTATCAAGCGCCTTTTACTGTCTAAAATTTTTTCGTGTGACCTCCGCTGCATCTGCTCACGTGCGAAGTCTCTTCGGACTTTCTCGAAATAGGGGGGAAAAGCATCAAGGAAGTAGAAAGTGAACAAAAGCTGAAGGCATCGGGTAGTGCACTTAGGGTGTCCCAAAAAAACCGAAAGTCGGAATTTTGTAACGCATAACCTCTTATTTTTTTCCTTTTACATCAAAACAATTGTAAAAAAAGTTTGATGCAATTTGAACTACGATAACCCGTGCCGACTTGCGTCCGAAAGTGCTAACTAGCCCTTTTTCACTAGGCCCAATCGAAAAAAACTTTTTTCGGAAATTCAAAATTTCATGTTGATAAAACGCTTTCCCTAGATCCCAACATGTCCCAAAAAATCATTTATCCAAATTAAAAAATATTTAGGTACCCCAAACGAGGCTTAAAATTCATAATTTTCTTCAAAAAATAGCTTTTTTTCTATGTATTTTGTAAACAACGAAAGATAAATTTTAAGAAATTATCAAGATGAAAAATATGAAGCATAAAATATATAATTAGAGCTAAATATAAGTTTTTCTCTCATTTTATATTTATTTTCTCCTTAAATTAGTCAAAGTTAAGGTTTTTTCAAGTTTTAAGTTAAACTTTTTCACTTTAAATATCACATTTTTTTACAAATGAAGTTAAAAACCAACGTAAATAGAGCACAAATTGGGTAGAAGTACAGCATGTACTTTCTACCTAATTTGTGCTCTATTTACATTGGTTTTTAATTTCAATTGTATTTCAGCACAAAGCTTATTTGATCATTTTTCATGTGGGACAAAATGAAATAGTTAAGTTTACTTGCCTACTGCAAAAGGAACAAATGGGAATTTTTCTCTAAAAATTTTTGTATATAAAGAAGGAATTATGTTTATTTGATAATACTTTCGTTGAAATATTATTTTTCATCTTTGGCAGTTATTTTGAACTTTAAAAAAATGTGAAAAATTTTCACTTCAAAAAAACATGGGGCAAAGTGAAAAATAAAATATTTTTGTTATGAAAATTTTTCAATTCCACGAGTAACAGTAATTTTCATCAAATGAATGCGTAAATAAACTAAAAAATAATTATTAACGAAAAATAAACGCATGAGCAAGTAAATGAAAAAATAAATGAATGAGTAAAATAGAGACCGAATAAGAAAATGAGTTAATGAATGAATAAATAATTAAGTAAAAGAATGTAAATTAATTAATAAATGAAGAAATATGTGAGTGATTTAATAAATGAATGAATAAGTAAACGAAATGAACTATTTCACTTTGCCCCACCCACTTTGCCCCGCGTGCATTTTACTGATTACATTGAACATTTTTAAAAAATGCCTAATTTTAACTAAATAAGGACTGCACTGGATATCAGTAGTTCTCAATTAATGGTTTGGATGATAATTACAAAAATCTTATCCTTTTATAATAACAAGAAATATTTTTGAAAAACCACGAATATTACAATAAAGGTATCAAATTTTCAAAATGGCTTGTATAATTTTTCATTCATCTTTGGAGCAACTGATTTTTCGACAGGAATTAACTATCTGTCTAGGAACTTGGTTAAAATATTGCTAGATATGTTACACTGCAAGCTGGGAAAATATTCACCATTTCAATTTGCCGTGCTATTTCACTTTGCCACACATTCCCCTACTACATTTTTTTAATTATTTATCTGCAAATACTGTTTTGAAAGTTTGTTCTTCAGTGATTTTGGGATTTGATATTTTCTTTAAGTGTATCTGCAATTTAAAATTCACAAATGATGCAATAAATAAATAGAAAAAATCTAATATTTAGAGAAATATATACATTTTATGCCTCGTGCTGGGAACCTAATTTCTTTAAAAAAATTGAATAAATGTTTGTTTAATATCAATATGATTGTCGAAAATGTTTATTGTAATTTCAGAAATTACAAACTGTGCCGACTTGTGCTTGAAAGTGTAAGCTAGTACTTGTGTACTGAGCCGAATCGAAAAAAAATGGGTGGAGGAAGTAACTAATTGTTTAATTAGTTACTTCCTCATATAGCGCATATTTTACCTGTTATTTTATTATTTTGCAGAGAAAACAATTGATAAGTTCACATCATTTAAAAGATAGCCTTTGCTTACTAGGCTCAAAATTGATGATAGTTTTCTCAGTGAGACTCTCTATGGACGAAAAACACTTAATTCCTTGAAGGAAAAAGGATAGTCTCAGTGTTTAGACCAGTAAATGATACAGCTGAAAGAGCTGTAAAAATGATGCAGGACTGTCATGGTTTGCTAACAGTTCATGAGGAGCAAACACAATTTTTGTTGTGTTGCGTCCAAGAGCACCGAAATATAAACTCTGACTGCAATAAACAAACATTAAAACGATAGTAGGGGAAAGTACCCCAAAACGGGATAGCTAACTATTCTTCGCTTTATTTCTTATTGTATACAAGGTACATTCCAAAGTTAAACGTCATTTAAAAGTATACACCTTTTACATTACTAAAAATACCTTTGTCATATTTGTACGATATTATTTATGTGAAAAATACTGGTTTCAAAAAGTCTTATACGATCCCGTTTTACCCGACAAAGGGTGGGTAAAACGGGATAGCGAATTGCATGTTATTATTGTTTACTGATTTTACTTTTGATTTAGTTTTTAGACCAAAAATAGGCTACGTAATTGTAAAGTTGAAAAATTACATAACACAGAAATCGCATAAAAATGTGTCGTCTTCTTCGTCTGCTTTGGAATAAGCTTCGTGGGTCCATCTATGGCAGCTCGAGCATTTTATCCAGCTTCCTTCTCCAGATTTCGATTCAAAATACAGAGCGTTGCAGAAAATACATGCTTCTTCTTTTTCAGTTTCATCTTCTGAAGACGACGACGTCCAACCTTGGCTAACTGATGATTTTTTTTCCGTTTTTTTTTTTTTTTTTTTTTTTCATGTTACGTCCGTTTTCTTCCATTTTTTGCAAATGATGTTTGTGGGGGTTTTTTTCAGGTTCAGAGCAACATTTTAAAAATTTATATGCCTGTTTTGCATCTCCACCTAGTTTTCTTTTACGCCTCATTTGTTTTGTTTTCGGAACATTCAAGAGACTTGTTTTGGCAGCCCTTTTTTTCAGCTTTTAGGTTCTTTCTCGTTCTTTTTTTTTTTTTTTTTTTTCGTTCTTCTTCTTCTAACTCAAGTTTATATGGGCTTCTTGTCATAAATGCTGTTTTCCCTCTTTTATTATTGTGTTTATTTTAATGTACTGGTCCAATCGTGTGGAGGTAGAATTTCGCTGGCTGATATAGAAAATGGCAGTGGAGGGCGACAGTATAGTCCAAGTCCTTTGACTCCTGTTGAAGTGAACGGTTGGATGAGGTCTGCATTTGTGCTAGTGTTATCGTTGCACTAAATGATTCTTTCAATACTGTCTCTAGCGGTTGTGATGACAGCAAACTCTTAGATGCTATGACTGAGTTTGAAGATCCTTCGGATCTGATCTCATTTTGTTGCAGATTTAATTTGTGTTAGGACGCCATGCTCTGAGCATCCAGCAATGGGTGATCTGTTGGAAAAGAGGAAGCGAAGAGATATTGAGGAAAGACATCTGGGATTATATGGGAAAACAGTGGCGTAACTAGTCGTTGGTTTCAGGGGGGGTTATATTCAGAGTCGTCACGAGGTTAAAAAAAACGGTGGGAGGGGGGTAGCAACCCCTTTTTTTCACATAGTACGAACTTGAAAGTGTGGACTTCCGAAGTTCGAAAAACCGGACTGCGTTGTAAAGAGTAACAACCTCCGACACTAGAATTGTGCAGTAATTTTAAGGAATATTACTGCAGAAAAATAAAAGGGGGGTCCGGGGGTTCGCCCCCTTGAATTTTCATAAATCGATTCTCTAAAAACTCCATTCTGGACTATCTTGGTGATGTTAGAGGAGAGGATGTTCGATCTCTTCCCCAGTCAGTAAAATACGATTGCAGGCCATTTTCAATAATGTGAAAGAAAATGATAGGATCCAGGAACTCTTCCAAGCGATTTTTCGAAATTTAAGTTCCAAAAACGCAATTTAGACGAATTTCGATGATAATAGGGTTTTTTTTAGGGCTACCCCCGGAAATTTTTAACATTTATTGACTAAAAAAGAAAAAAAAAGCCGATCCTTAATGGTTCTGGGAAGGGACCCCCAGCAATGGGTGACAATGAAATCTAACACTATGATATTCGCAGGAGAATCGAACTTTTTCTTTCAATAATTTTTTTTTACTCTTCATTTATACATTTTTGGCCCAACATTTCGGGGGGGGGGGGTTGTCCCCAAAACACCCCCCGTAGTTACGCCACTGTGGGAAAATGCCTGTTTTCGTGAACCCATTCACAGCAGTTTCGACAAGAGCTTCTCGTTAAAATGCTGCATTGAACATATTTCCTACTTCGTAGTTAGTAATCCCTTTGTCAGGATGGTTGAACATCCACTTGCGAACCTCTAGCTCGCTTCGAGCTGCTTAAACACATTGAAAAAACATTAATGGAAATGGTCGGGTAAAACGGGACACATCAAAATAGTATCCCGTTTTAGGCACCCTAAAAGTGTCTCGTTTTGGCCGACCATGATGCTTTTGAAAACATAAAGGGCTGACCCCGGAACCGCCACTCACTATCAATATTTAAGTACATGAAATTGTTGCTTAAAGAGCTATGAATAAAATACAGTTCTAACCGGAATTGTTCCGAATTACGGAGAACCACAATTCCAGTTGTTCTGCGGTCGAAAAAAGTAAAAAGTAAGTAAAAATCTCAATTGAAAACTTTGGAAAAATATTTCTTTGCGAAATACGTGGTTAGAGTTGAGATATTAACTGAGTATGCTGTCATGGCGGTCGGGAACCAGTTTAGCCTGTCTCCTGCGAGATAGTACCACCAGTCAAGCTCCAACGCCCACTATCCCGTTTTGCCCGCCTATCCCGTTTTGGGCAACTCTCCCCTATGTTTAGTAATGTTTATTGTTCTGTTTCTTGTAGTAAATATATGTTGTAAATAAATCTTTGTCATCGTTTTTTAAATTTTTTTTTTCAATTTATTTATTTTAACTATTTATTTATTTTAAGTTACAGATACATTTAAGAAAATATCAAGTTCCAAAATCACTAATGAACATACTTTCAGCTGAATAATAATTTTTAAAAAATGTAGTATTTAAAATGGAAAAATTTAACTTAAAACTTGAAAAAACCTTAATTTTGAGTAATTTCCAGGAGAAATAAATATAAAATGAGAGAAAAAACTTATATTTAGCTCTAATTATATACTTTATGCTTCATATTTTTTATCTTTATAATTTCTTAAAATTTATCTTTCGTTACTTACAAAATACATAAAAAAAAGCTATTTTTTGAAGAAAATTATGAATTTTAAGCCTCGTTTGGGGTACCTAAATATTTTTTAATTTGGACAAATGACTTTTTGGGACATGTTGGGATCTAGGGGAAGCGTTTTATCAACATGAAGTTTTGAATTTCCGAAAAAAATTTTTTTTCGATTGGGCCTAGTGAAAAAGGGCTAGTTTGCATTTTCGGACGCAAGTCGGCACAGGTTACCGTTGTTCAAATTGCATGAAACTTTTTTTACAATTGTTTTGATGTAAAAGGAAAAAAATAAGAGAGTATGCGTTACAAAATTCTGACTTTCGGTTTTTTTGGGACACCCTAGTGCACATCCTAAAACCGCTAAAACTATCACCCCTTTTTCAGATGGAAGCGTCCGTGGCTCCCAGGCGCACAATACGCAAATAGACAGTACCATCTATAGTTGGGGCAAACCTAACCTGTCAGCATTGTCAAGGCTACGCACATCCTAATCATAGCTTTACGACGCTGCCAGGTCAGGTTTTCCCCAACTATAGTAATAAATTTTGAATTCCGAAAAATAAAAAGAATTTAATTTTTGAAAAAAAAATATGTTGAAATGGCATTTTTGATACAAGACAAATTTTCAAGTTTTTTGTAATTTTTTTAGGGATAGAAAGAAAGGAAAATCCAACTGCTTCACCCATAATACTCACCTGACATTACACCATCTGATTTTTCTTTATTGCGATCTACGTATGAAAAATAAACTTGAAAAATTGGCTTGTATCCATTTTAAGATAATTTGCCCCAAAAATCTTTTTATTTGTCTCTCCAGGATTTAAAATTTACTACTGAATGGCAAAAGCCCTCGAGAGCGAAGATAAATACATCGTTGATTTAAAATAAAAACTTTTAACAATTGATTTAAAAAAAGAAAAAAAAACAGTTTTTTTTTTCCAGTCCCCCTAATAAAAGGTGTAACCGCTATTTAAAAAAGAAAGCAAAGCTGGTTTTTAGCAACGGGTTTCTTGTTAAATTATATACTGAGAACTCGAATACATCCAAGAGTTAAATTCAATGCTCACACTCTTTTGAAGCATTCACGCAATATGGAGTCTAAAAATATAGCTTTATTTATGTGCCAGGAGGGGAATATCGGGAATCGATCACGGATGCGGGCATCACTTTCTAAAGCAACTCGGAAGTAATGACAAGACAAATATGACAACGTTCGATTAAACATGATTGAAGTAGAAAGTATTTCCATCGTAATATTGTATCATTTTATTGGAAAGCTATCGTTTTATCACATTGCTTTAAAATAATTTTATGTGTAAAAGTTAAATTAATGTTATTCTTTCTATTTGGTTAAATTCTGGACATTTGATAAACTAGCGCAAATATGCGCATTTAACATAAAAACGAAATGTTATTTATTTATTTGCCGCTTTTTTATTTATTTATTTATTTATTGATTTTCAGACAATCGTTATTGCTTGTTACTTTCCCTTGACCATTGCTGGTCTTTTTTTTATTTTTAATTTATTTTTCTATCATTATGATACAAGATCCTCTGGCGCACGCATACACTTACACTAGCACACACACATGCACACTAACGCACTAGCACATATAGTGCTCCTCTGATACGTTGAGCTATGACCTCGACAATGTTTGCCTTTTTTTTTTTGAGAAGTTCAGTAAAAAACGAAAGTGCTGTGTCGGAGCGGATCGGAGTTTCAATACTGTCCGTTCGTTAAAACCGCGCCTAGCACTCGCGAACCATTCCACTTAAAAAAGAGGTGATGAGTTGTGAGTGAGAACTTTCCAAAGTTTTTAATTTAAAACTTGCATTTGCTGTCCTTTTGACGCATTCATCGAAACTATGTATTTTAAATTAGCATCGTTCTACGATGTTTGATACGGTTCAACATGCTTCTTATTGTTCTTCCTCTTATTGTTATCTTACCTATCGCCCCTATTTTAGTAAGATCGAAGAAGACCTGACGCATGCGTAAATACGCGGAAGGTTTTACGTAAGAAAATCAGACAGTAACTCAATTGAGAAACAAATATATTCAACAAAAAAAATCTGCGAAATCAAATAAGACATGTGAATAAATATCTAGCGCAAAAAATGAATAGTAATAATAGAAAACTTTTTCCAATAAAATTGTTACTGCAACTGCTGATTAACAATGTAATTTTTTTAACCATTAATGATTATCGCACATTTCGAATCGATGTTTGAAAAAAAACGATGGTTAAAACATCAATGTTTCCAAAACATTGACATCAATGTCGCACCACTAATACTGTCTGATTTTCTTAGGTAAAACCTTCCGCGTATTTACACATGCGTCAGGTGTTCTCTGATCTTACCAAAATAGGGGTGATAGCAGTAGCGTACATAGACTAAGGTGCGCCCCCCAGCAAGATTTGTAAGTGCGCCCCCCACCCCATATTAAAATGTAAAAAATATTTTCCCCGTGTAACCTTTAGTGCTATTTTTCTAGATCGGGCGCCCTCAAACCTCTTGCGCCCCCCCGCGCCGCGGGGGTTGCGGGGGAGCTATGTACGCCACTGGGTGATAGGTAAGATAACAATAAGGGAAAGAATAATAATAAGCATTTTGAGCCGTATCAAGCAACGTAGAACGATGCTAATTTTAAATACATAGTTTAGTTGAAAGTGTCAAGAAAATATAGTAATTTTAAGTTTTAAATTGGAAACTTCGAAAAGTTCCCACTCACAACCCATCACCCATTTTTTAAAGTGGAAGGATTCCCGAGTGCTAGGCGCGGATTTCATGGACGGGCAGTATGTTGATTGCTTTTGTTACTTTACTACACAAAAGTATTTATTCATTTCATACACTGAATAATTTTATTTCTTAGCATTTGTAATTTTTGTCCGAAACAGACTATGAATGCATAAAATAAGTTAATTTTATTTTTCTGCGAGCATAAAATTAGCTTATTTTGTGCTGCGTGCACAAAATAAGCTAATTTTATGCACGCAGTACCTAAGGATAGCGCTTTTGTTTTTCGAACTCTTGGAGAATGCTTTCTAACACTATGATGAAACCACTTCCGATCCTGCAATGCTATGCGATACCGCATAGCATATAATGCTGCTCTGGTAAGTTAAGATATGAACTTGGCAATGGTTACCATTTTTTGGGGATTGGGGAGTTCAGGGGAAGAAGGATATTGTATTGTGAACGGAAGGGAAACTTGTGAATGGTTGTGAAAAGGGATATGTTATTGTGAAATTAGGATATGTTATTGTTATGAAACACTTGGCGACCAACTGCTTTGCGATATATCGCCAAGTGGTCGCGCCAAATCATATCACTTAATCTGCATTGAATTTAACATTGATTCATCCCAAAAAAGGGGTAAAAGACCTCCTAGGAAACATTCAAATGCAACCACAAGTTAAGTTAAACTACTTAGTCCCCCTCAGAGCCTACATACCAAACTAAAAGCTTCTATGGCATACAGTTTTTGAGTTATGCGACATACATATATACGCACACACATACATACATACATGCATACATACATACATACATACGTACATACATACATACATACATACATACATACATACATACATACATACATACATACATACATACATACATACATACATACATACATACAAACATACAAACAAACATACATACATACGCACATACATACGCACATACATAGGCACATACATACGCACATACATACGCACATACATACGCACATACATACGCACATACATACGCACATACATACGCACAAACATACACACATACATACGCACATACATACGCACATACATACGCACATACATACATACATACACACATACATACGCACATACAGACGTCACAAGAAAACTCGTCGTAATTAACTCGGGGATAATCAAAAATGATTTTTCGGCTGTTTTTTGTTGGTAGGTACATATGCACGTGCAGATAGGTCGAAAAAACTACTCAACATTCATTCGAGGGTGATCAAAATCAAAATTTAGACCGAATTTTTTTTCTTTATCACAATACTTCCTTTACTACGTAAAAGGAAGAAAAAAGATAATCATTGTCAAGTCCATAGCTCAACTTATTAGAACCAGACTATACTGCGTTCGCAGAAAAGATATACCAGAAGTAAAGAAACATGTTTCTAGAAGAATTGCCACTGTACCAGTTTCGAGAATTTTGTTCTGAAATAAAAAAAAATATGAAACAAATCTATTTGCATTTGCCCTCTTGAACCAAAAC
>JAXGGA010025304.1:0-10796 GCA_038373865.1 Uloborus plumipes | reverse complement strand
CTTTCGTTTAGGATGTGTTTTACATCAAAATAATTATTTGGAAAAAATCAAGTACATAGTACGTGTCTGTAGCTGTTTGGCAACATTATGCAGTAAGCATCTAGAGAACACTTCAATTCATCTCTGTAGTTCATGAAGTATGTGCTTTGTTTATGTTTCGCGCTAGCTTCTCTTCTTTTGGAAGGTATAAAATAATCATGCGGACCCAAAAGTGGTGCTTTCGGCTGTTCTACCGTTTATTAGACCTCGCAATTATTAATGCTTAGTTGATGTTCAACAGAGTGAACAAACAAAAAATCAATAGGGTAAAGCCTTCAAAACGTGTTCATTTTAGATTTCAGTTAGCACAAACGTTGTGCTTACACGGACAAGTAAAATCATTAATAATTTTAAAATATAGTTTTGAAAAAAACTAAAAAATATGCTTTTACATAGGAATGCGCTGTGATCATCACAGGTTTCCCTCTGATTTTCAAAACTACTGAATATTGCACTTAAGGTTACATGCACTTATAATACATCAACATGCAATACAGTTTATCCTTTAATGTTACAAATAATATTAAATATATTACTTTTATATTTGCAAAGAACGTAAATTTTATCTTTTATTCAGAGTTACATACAGACATACATACAAACAAACCCACATGTGAAATTAATAAAAGCGTATTAAAAAGAGGGAGACCATTAGCTACAGAGGAACTAGAGTTATAAACCAAAAAAAAATGAAAGAAAGCTTGCGCAAGAGAGCCTCCAAAAGATATCAGATTTGACAGAATTAATCATCGGAAAGAACACAGTACAAATAAACAATGATGTAAAATGTCAAAATGTAAAGGATTACAAGAGCACAGTGCACCAAATGTTCAATTCTTCTATTTTTTTACAAAAAAAAAAAAAAAAAAAACTAATTTTAAAACTATCATTTAAAATCATTTTTATCTGTTGAATGCATGGTATAGCCATTTGGCAACAAAACTATTTTTAATTAGAAAGTGGTGAAAATATAGAGTTAAATTTTTTAAATTATTTTTCCATGTTTTCTTACTACATTGACAAACACATATATTTTTTTCTAAGAAAAATAAAAAATCATGCAGTGTATCGTTAAGGAATTCGCATGGAGAAGAGAATGGAAAGCTTCTCAGAAAAGAAAGTATTGTTTGCCGTTCGTTGGTGAATACTTTTTAAATTGTGCGATGTCTTCTCTACCAGAAACTCATTTACATGCTACTTTACCCCCATCTTCAAAAAAGGCAAGACTAGAAATTAATTACGGACTACGTATTTTTTGACAGAGTAAGAAGAAGTGTCCATTAGTTAAACCCACAGGTTATGATGAAGTTTTAGACTGCATTAGGAAAAGAGCAGAATGGAGTGACAAGTAGTATACATTGCTTAATGATAGCTTAACGCAGGGGTGGCCAACCTTTTTAGGGAGAGTGCCACTATGTGGAGAGAAAAAGCTCAGCGTGCCACATTGTATTTTTCCAACAAACGGAAAATTTTTAAAAAGTTTTTTCTTGTAAATCTGAGCAATAGAAATCTAAATAATAGTAAAGCTCAAACAGGTCCGAACTTAAGAGTTATCGTTAATAAACACTTTAAGTTCTGTCAGTTGGCTTATGCTCAAAAAAGAAACAAACATCAAACATTCTATTCTAAAAATTAAGCAGTCTGTACTTAATGTGGTTAATGAGTCTGTATCTTTTTTACCAAGCTTTAATTTTAGTATTAGCTCTTGAGAATCCTAAGAAGTTTAAGTTTTTTAAGTGCTATCAATTAATATTCAACGGTATTTAGATTTTTCTGCATTCATAACAAAAAATATATGTTTAGAAGCGTATTTTGACCAAATCTACAACAGCATCAGACGGCTTAAGTGCGTAAATGTGAAAAAAATTTTGTTGGTACAAATTTCCGAATTTCTATGTAAAGTGGGTGACTTTCTGTTGAACTAAGCTCTTATATTTGATTACTAATACAAAAAGTCAGTAATTCTGATTTGAATTTCAGAAGGGTAACAAGTAGTATCTTGCAGAGAAGTAGACAAAGAATTTGAAAAGATCAGCATTTTTATATGATCCTAAAAATCATTAAACCAAACACTGAATGTATACTTAAAATAAGTGTAAAATTTTCTCCATATGTCATTGGAAAATTATTAAATTTGGGTTGATACTTTCAGTATTAAATTTAACGTTTTATTCTTTTTTCTCCAAAGTAGAGAGAAAGAAACTGAAGTTTCATCATAAAAGAATGTAGATGGCCTATACTGGTTTAGGAAACTTTTTTTGTACTATCTTAAATTTAAATTACTTAGACGCCGGATAATTAAGAGATGACATTGCTAAATTCATTTGCTATTTTGCATTCCTAAGTAGCAAGTCCTCATTGCTTTCCTTCCAGACATCGTTAAAAACACACTCCCTAAAATTCTAAAATCTTAAAACTATTTTTCCTTTGGCCAGCTATTATTACACATTTCAATGAAGGAGTAACTTGCCATGCTCTCCTCTTTCTCCTGGGAAAAGTCCACAATACATTCAGAGCTCTTATTCATAGTTTGTTAATACAGTGAACTCTACAATGTCACCAGCAAAGAAGAAGTATCATTCTTTGGCAAAGAGTTTGTTATAAATAATTCGATGATACTTTTGAAGTTTTTTTTCCCAAATTATTTTCAAGTAATGTAACAAAAACAATTTAAGGATCTTCATTTGTTCAACCATACCGAATTTTGTCCAATCTGGTTTCTTAATTTTACTTGCAGGGTTAACTTCTTTTTAAAAATTTCATCACCCTTTTCTGAAATTATTGCATATCAAGAATCCAATCTGCAGCATCGAAAGTTTCATTCGTGCCAAGCACAAATATGCTTTACAAAGCATTGTCTGTAACGTCACAGATTTCGTTGGAAGTCCGAAGCTATCGCTAAGTACGTACTTTGCAATATTGTAGATAAGACAATTTGTTAGCCAGCCTCCTGATACTTAATCGTCATAATATCATTAAATTTATCAGTTCAAGGGTTTCAGTTTTTGTCAATATTTTTGAGATTGACATTTTCCCCTCAATTTTGGAATTTTTTCAAAAAGTCTTCGCGTGCCACCGTTACTGCTCTGCCGTGCCACATTGTGGCACGCGTGCCGCGGGTTGGCCACCCCTGGCTTAACGTATGTGACCGTAGAAGAGTTCGAAAATGAAAACGCATCATGGCATGCAGAATGATACAAGAAGTGGACTCATAAAGTTAGCATGGACAGAAGTAAGATATAATACGAATCGGAATTTTTTCGTAATACATTATACACATGTTTAGCCCAGCAAAGTTTATGATACAAAATGTCCTTTGCATGAGGGTCTCTAGGATCTGTACAGTCACTGAGTAAAGTTTTGAAACTTTCATTTTTGGAAATTTCGATTGCTTTCTTTAATTGCTGACATGCAGAATCTGTTTTTAATGCCACCAATGGTTTCTTATACTCCCTTTTTCGAAGCAGAAAAACTTATTTTTGTCACCAACAATTATTTTGGATCTTGTTGTGTAGCCTACAACACTGTCTTCATGAACGTAAGTAGAGCAAGACGGTTTGTTTTTTTCCATTTCGTATAATCTCTTACTTTTCCAACTCTTCTACGGTCACATACGTTAAGCTATCATTAAGCAATGTATACTACTTGTCACTCAATTCTGCTCTTTTCCTAATGCAGTCTAAAACTTTATCATTAAATGTGGGTTTAACTAATGAACACTTCTTCTTACTCTGTTAAAAAATACATAGTCTGTAATTAATTTAGTCCTTGCCTTTTTTGAAGATTGGGGCAAAGTAGCATGTAAATTAGTTTCTGGGAAAGAAGACATTGCACGATTTAAAAAGGATTCACCAACGAACCAGCAAACAATACTTTCTATACTGAGAAGCTTTCTATTCTCTTCTCCGTGCGAATTCCTTAAGAGCACCCCCGATGTAATACGATATTCACATCCGGTCAAAGATGCCAAGGGTGAGGGTCATAAAGTCGTCCTAATACGGGGACTGTTTGCATTGCTGGGGTAATATCTTACGCTAATGAAACGAAACACGCACTCTAAAAAGTGAAAGAAAAGCTATTTGTAAGGCATAATTACATTGGGCATTTTAGGAATATTGTGAAATGATTATTCAGTTGAACCTTGTTAAAACGAATTCAAATGAACCTGAAAAGTTAATTAGAATTAAACGTAGCTCATCTTGTCTGAAAAACAATAAAATAGTTTTATGTGTAAATACAGTAGGATCGCAAATGTAGTTCGCTTTAACAATGATTCGTTATCAGCGTGATCAAATTAACAAGGTTCGGTTGAAATAATGCTTAGTAATTTTAGTTCAAAAATTAACAGTATTTTTCTGCGAAAACACACCCGATGCCCTTTTAAACTAGTTTATTCTGAATGCCAAAATAAAAAAAGGAGATTTATCCAAAGAATTAAAAAGAAATTAGTTAATAAAAAAATAAAATAAGTATCTTAGTTAACTCATAGTAATTAATAGTAATAGAATATTAAAAAATTAAATTCATCAAAAATTGTCACAAAATACCCAAAAATTGAGACATAATAACAAATATTTATCAGTGTCAAGTGCAAAGCCGCCATCTTGGATTGATGACGTCATACAGGCCCTCTGACACGAATTCAAGAAAAACACCCAGTGAGGCATAGTTATATAGGCCATAAAGAATGTATTAAAATTGGTCCCACAATTTCCTCATCAAATTTCCCACGGAATGTAGTATGCCTCCCTACTATTACTAGTAATACATGGGTGAATATCAGGAAAAGTGCCAATTTGACCATGGAAATTTTCAATTTTTAAAGATACTCAGAAAATTAAATTGATAGGGTATTTCAAATACACATAAGTAACAATTTTTTTTAAAAATTAGGGGCATGGTCAAGGTGAACATTTACCCCCCTTTTAGGGGGGGTGTCTTTGAGCGTTACCGACATAATGAGAATGCTACCGATCTGACAAATATTACAGATTCTACACACTTCTAGTGCACAAAAGTAAACATTTACTCACTACTTTTTATGTTTAAAAAGAATATAATTATTTCTTAGTATATAATAATACTTACACAGCCAAAACGCTTTTTTGTATCATAAATAAAATTAGAGACCAATTAAAAGTTAGTTAAAATTAAATTAGTGGGACAAAGTTTTTTTCAAACAGATAAATAGGTTAACAGTTAAAAACTCAAAATAAAATAAAATTCTTAATACAATCTTAAAAAACGAACTTAATCCAAGACAGAGTTTGGCGGGGGGGGGGGGGGGGTTGCACTAAACTGTTCGTAGGTTTTCCATTTAAAAACAAAATTATATTTTGGGGTGCAGTAGTTACGAACGAAGGTCTGAATATTAATGTAATAGAAAAGAGGGTGAAAATGGCAATAATTTTTTGTTTAAAAACTCAAATTTTGCGGAAAAATTAATGTTTTTGAAGCATTAAAAAAAACAATAAATAAACTGTTTCCAATAATGGAAAATTTGGCGATGCACTTGAAATTATCTTTGTTCTTTAAAACTCAACACAAAGCACACACAAAGCACGAAGAAAGAAATGCGAAAAAACATCGGTAATGCATGCATACGTTTCCTAACAAATATCTTCTACTTCGGCGCTGCCGACATGACCGCTGCCGACATGACAAATTTCTCGCAATATGATAACTGAACATCACTAATTAAAGATTCGAAAATAAAAACGCTGTAATATGCCCATGACGGTAGGTTTCATTTCCATTATGCAAAAATAGATTGAAAAATTAGTTTATTTTGTGTCTAAATTTTCGCTGCCGACATGACATTTCATTTGGTAGAAACAGAAAAGTCAAGATTGAAAAAATCTTACCTGTAATTCAATGCAGCCGAAGTGAAAATTTTCTATCGGAACTGAAACGTCACATATTAGAGCTTCACCCAGCGTAACTTTTGGCGCCAAAAAATGTTTTGTCTAGATTTTATGATTCGGGAAGTTGGCTCCCTTGTCAAGTTATGAAAACTTGTGACAAGCTGAAATTGCTTTTTTTTATCGATCTAAATTCATTTTATCTTTAATACAAGAGTTAATCGTTATAGGTGAGCATAAAACAAGTTATTTCCTTTTGTATTTGTTTCTGCAATGATGTTTTATAATCCACAGGATTTTTTTGAACTTTGCGATTCGAATGTGTGACGCGCTGCCGACATGACATTGAGGCAATAAAAAGAGTTCTATTGTCACAGATTAAAGTAAAACCTGAAAATTTTGTTATGGATTGTATGTGCGACGCAGTTTACTGTATGAGAAAAGAAAAATCTTTGGTTTTTATTTGGAAGTGCTCGAGAAATTCAGTTGTGACTTAAATTAGCACTTTTCCTGATATTCACCCACATGCATTCTCTGCATGCCATCCATTTTTTGCAGGGTTGGGTTTTTGACGTCAAAAACCAGTTTTTGACATGACATGTTGGAAACCTGTCGAAAACCTGTCAAAAACGTCGAAAACTCAAATACAGAAGTTATTGAGATTTTTTATAAACATATTAGGTTTTTCATCCTGAAAAATAGAAAATAAAAATTTATGCATCTTATCAATCAAGTTTGAACATTAAATTAATAAATTTAATAAAAATTATTTCTCATTCTTTTAAACTAACTTATTTTGTCGTGAAAAAAGTTAAATATTAAAATGTAAATCCAAATTTTAGAGTAGTTTCGTTTAAATGTTTTAATAACTATCAATTAATTATCTTATCAATCAAGTTTAATAAAAAGTAAATTAATAAATTTAATGAAAATTAATTTGCATTCTTTTAAATTAACTTGTTATGCCGTGAAAAAAGTTAAAAGTATTAAAAATTAAATCCAGTTTTTAAAGTAGTTTTGTTTAAATGTTTTAATAACTATTAATTAGCTATTTTATCTACTAAAAATCTTTACATCAGAATTTAAAGTGATTTTTTTTCTTTTGAGTAAAAGCAAAACTAAATTAATTAGTACTCAGTGTACAAATCTGCTAAATACTTTTGATCAAACTATTTTATTTATTTATTTGTTAGTTAAAATTTATTAGCTCAAATTAAAATTTAAAAAAATCACAACTTGTAAAAATTTATTAAGTATAGCCAAGACACACAGCACTTAATTAATGTACCCACTTCATTTTTAAAATAAAAAACCTGTTATAGTTATTTCCCGAAGCAATAAAGCCATATGTTTGATTTTTTAAAATGCTAGTTATCATTATTTACTCCCAAGCCCTTCAATTATGATTAGGATTGCTTATTACACTTTATTTTAATAACCTAAAACTCCAAAAGTTTACTTCAGTGTCTGAAATCAGAAATTGTCAAATTCATTTGAAAATGTATTTTGACTATCAATATCAAATTTAAACATGTTTTGGCCAGAAATTTAGGTTTTTGACAATTATTTCAAAAACCATGTCAAAAAGTGGTTTTTGACATGACGGTAAAAACCACGGTTAAAACCTCCCACCGTCAAGAACTTGCCAACCCTGATTTTTTGGCACAAGACTCCATGTATTTTAAACTGAATTTTCTTTGTTTATCTCATCTTTGCTAATGTGAATACTCTGCTAAGAAGTAAAATTTGAGAAAAAAAGGAATTAAAAAATATAAGAATTAAAAGTTGAAAGATGGGTTGCACTGCCAAATGTAGGAAATAATGGAAATTTTTTAAAACTAATTATGTTGTAGTAAAAAAAAATTTCTATGCAGCGTGCAAATAAAATTACACTCGTTGCATAACGTGTGTGACATGTAGATTTCGACCTGGGGAGAGCTAACAAATTAGGATTTCTGTTTAAAATTTTTGCTACATGTTCCTTACCACTAGCCAATTTATAATATGAAATATAATCATTTCTGATAAATTTTAACTGTTTCGGAGATTAAAAGTACCTTTTAACTGTAACGTGTGTGTGACATTTTTTACACGTAGGGTATTTCATACCACTTAACCGCCTCAAATATTGAAATTTTGACTTAAAATATTAATAGAACTAAAAGGGAAGATTAATAAAAGTTAGAACAATAGTTTTATTCATTTAATTTTTCAAACAATTTTGAAGAGGGAGATGAAAACTGGACAGCAAATTGGCTTTTCTAAACCAGCCTAATTTCCTTATTTATAAAGCATATAAAATATTTTATTCTGATTCTCTGTGTTTGTTCTAATAAAATATACAAACTAATAAATAATAAACAAATGAAGAAAAATTGAATTTTTGAAAACAAAAGTCTTGCTAAAAAGGACTATTCCGTGGAATCGTCCTATTGAAATATTATGGACTCAAGCTCTGATTTAACTTTCCCTGATTTGTTCTAATTTCCTGATAATTCCAGGTATTAAAGGTCTGTTGCAACCATATCAATATTTTTTGAATGATTTTAATCTATGACTTCTCAAAAAAGTAACAGGACTGAAATCAACAAGCCCAGAGGCTTTAAAAAAATGAATAAGAAACATTTTTTTAGAACTATGAAATTTAGTACTTCCCTTCATTACTAAAACCAGTAAAACGAATCATTCTAAAACATGAAGATTGAAAAAGGAAATCTGTTTCAGAACTAAAAATTCATACTGAATACTGGTCAATACAGTACACTGTTCAAAGTAAAACAGGAGAAAAATATTGGAATTGTTAATAATTATTATTTAAAAGCGAAGATTACTTGGTTCTTTTTTTTTATGATGTAACAGACATTTGACAAGGTTTTTAAATGATAAACAAAACAGACAAGGAATAGTGGTTTAGATGAGAGCAACAATAGTCATTTAAGCTAATATCTATCGATAGAAGCAATCATGAGTGTGAGAACTAAGAAATCTTAATTGAAGATTAAGACATAGATTATCAGTCACTTTTTATGGACCTATTTAAATAGCATCAATTATATAATTCCCAAAATATGTTAAGGAATATAGGTGTATAAACAGCGATATTTATTTTTTCTTGTATGTAATATATGTGCCCATAAACAATTTAAGCAAATATTAATAAATCGAAAGCAATAAAATAACCACCCAACAGTCACATTTAAAAGCCCAATAAATAATCAATAAAGTTGAACAAATGCGAATTTTAAAATATCATGAATACCATTAGCATATTTCTCCTTTGTATAAATATAAAATAATAACGCAATCATAGTGTACACAAATATTACCTGAGCTGGAATCCTTTTCTTGCACATGGCCAATTTTCTGTTTATCATCAACAATTTTCTTCGTATTTTCGATTAATGGTGTATGACGAGGTTCTGATTTCAAAACATTTAAAAGGCTTTCAGAAGTGACAGAGTCATGTTGACAATTAAGAATTTGATTGTTGCACTCATTTTTGTCAGTGTGTGCGATTGTTGTTTGCTTAGTCCTTTCGCAGGGAATTGTTTTTTTCTCATGCGAAGGTGGAACTATACGACACGCATTGACGTTACCCTTCCCGTGGAGTTCTTCAGGCGCTGGCAAACCAGGTAAATTTCGAAAACAATGCTCCGTTCGCTTCTTCAAATGCCCCACTGGAGTTAAAACAACACTTTTGAGAAATGATATATTCCTCTGTTCATGATCGGGCTTTAGATTTAATAATTCACTATTTTTATCTCCGCACTTATTTTCTTCCGAGTCGGACGCACTCATCTTGCATGAAGCCATTTTCTGTTTTGACATAGGGTTACCAAGGTAATGAAGCCTCAAGCGCCAAGTGAACTCGCCAAATATTTAATGATTCCACATGTGAACAATGTTTGCGCTTTATGATACCGGCGAATGCAGTTTATAGAATAAATAATTAAATGATAAAATATTTCTATTTGCCATCGTTTGCTATTAACGCTTGTGAAAACCTGAAAAATCTTTTCAGTAGCTATTAATGTCTTTTTACAGCATTTTATATTTTTTTTAGAAACGCAGACCACCAGAAAATGAACTACTAATAACTGTTACAAAAATCTATTTGCTACATGCCAAAATCAAGCTGAACAAAGTTAGTATATTTGAGTGTTAAATATATTTCAGTATTATGTGTTTGAAGAATTTAAAAATAAAATTTGATGTTAACATTCGGAACTTTTTCGGAAAAATAAATTACGAAAATCATTCAGGAAGCGAAATAAGTAACAATATGGTACTCTTTGGCGTATTTTCTTCATCAAAAATGAGGATGCGAAATAAACGAAATTCATCATTGGTCAATGCTTCAGACACAATGATTACGATTGGAGGAGTAAGCACTATTCAGCCAATCAGAAGAGTCCTTGTATAGGGGTAGGAAGTTATTCTTCTAGTAGCACTGCGCATGCGGATCCTTTTCCAAGCTTGTGGTCGGCGAAAAAAATCTCCTGGTTAGAAAGTAGTAGGCTTGTGTCGTGTAGATTGTTACAATTTCATATTCATTGTTGAATTTGTGTTAACAAAAATTTGCGATGTCTGCGAGTGGAGCAACTCCAAAGAAAATGAAAAAAATGGAAGCAGGGGATGGAGATGAAAGCAGAGATTATGATGCTGAAACACAGAAAGCATTGGAAGAAATCGACGCTTGTCAGAATGAAATCGACGCTTTGAATGAAAAAGCCAGTGAAGAAATACTCAAAGTTGAGCAGAAGTACAACAAATTAAGAAAGCCCTTCTTCGAAAAAAGGAATGAGCTGATTCGAAAGATTCCTAACTTTTGGGTGACCGCTGTATCCTTTTGAACCATTTTGTTTTTAATACAAGCATGGTATGTATGTATTATGA
>JAXGGA010025303.1:0-10797 GCA_038373865.1 Uloborus plumipes | reverse complement strand
CCACCGATACAATTCGTGGTCCACCCTGCTGTTTATGGAACTCTCGGCTATGTAGCAGACGAGGGGGTATGGCAGGTGGTTGAAGAAGACGTTCAGGAACCTTTTCATCATGTAAAGATCAAAAGGTTTGCCCCTCGGACCGACTCTATGAATCACCCATGCTCCTCTGCGGGTGCTCAGGTATACCTGGAAACAAGTACTAAGATTAATTTAAAAATTTAAACAACCCATGACCTTGATTGCCGATCTCATATTAAAACGAACTTCTCTAGTCATGAAGCATTTTAAATCTAAACATATTTAATTGTTTTCGAGAGAACATGGTAAACACGGGAAAGGAAACAATCCTTACAAGTAAAATGGCAGAATAAAGAGGGAAAACTCTTACACTATAATCAATTACAAGTATTTTAATTGTCAACAAATCGAAACTGCTTAAAGAAACATTTCGAATCTTTGAATTTTCGTTCCTCGTCGGTCAACAATGACATCGGTTTCTAATCAGGTAGATTTAAGCCTTAGCCGCATTTGCTGAAAAGAATTATAATCCGAGTGCTATTTTACATGGAATTTCCAAACACATCTTCTCAGACGCAGAATTTTTTCTCTTGATACCATTGTTTTAGATTTTCAAGTATGTTAACACCGTCAAAATCGCGAAAAACGTTTTAAAATTTTTTAATTAATATCTTCCGAAGACGCGACCTAGCTATAAACACTCACTTCACCTTTCAAGAAATTTCTTTCAAAATCGGTCCATCCGTTTAGGCTGTACGGTGCCACAGACAAGTCAAACTTATAATTCCCTTCCTTGTTGCGTCAGGGGTTAATAAGAATAGAAGCACTGTTAAATACGTTCGGAGCGCAGCGAATTTATGGAAATACGCATACTAGAGTTAAACTAATCCGAACTAACGTAGACCGGGTCATATTCAGATTCACCAGAAAAGTTCTATTTTCTGAGCCCGCGCTAGGGATTTTATTAGTCTGTAAACAAGCCAAATTTTAAAACTTTTCTCCAAATTCCGAAAGTAACAGTCAAAGATTGAACAAATTTTAATTGATAGTTTTTCTACATTTTATATAAGTTTTCGCTTCCAGAGGAAATGTCAGGATTTCCCATTCACCAGTACTTAAGCCTTCGAGTTTCTTTCACCGGATTTACAATTTTATACACTGTTAAAACTACAGGTTGCACAAGGCACCTTTAAGGGTTAAAGGTTGTATCACCACCCCTGAGGGGTACCACTTGACTCCCTATGACACCCTTGAAAGTGCCATTCTGCTCCTTAGGGTGCCATGGGTCACCCATGGGGTGCAATAAGACTCCCAGAGGGTACCGCATAAAGCCAAATGGCACTTTCAAGGGTGTCATAGGAGTCGAATCTCACCCTTCAGGGGTTCTGCTGGTGCTACAACGTTTTACCCTTGAAAGTGCCTTGTGAAACCTGTAGTTTTAACAGTAACATTTGGAGAATGCTTAGCGCGGGCAATGATTTTAGTCTACAAAAATCTCATTTATTTGCGCACTAGATATAAAATGTACTATAATGCATAGAAAAAGCTGGTGTACATTAGAGTACAATTCCGAAAGAAGACTTATCAATCCATAACGATGTCTTTACAGTAAACTGGTCATTAAATTATTTCACTGAGAAATGTTCGCATGGTTATTCGGATTTTCTTCTGTTGAATTAGATTATTTTGAGAAACAGGATTTCAAAAGTAAAACTAAGCTTACCCGAAATTCCGGATTAACGAATTTTGAATAAGATATAGTGCCCTTTCAATACAGTTAGTTCTGTGGGATATTATACAATCCTTGACGGTGCGACAGGAAAGCTTTAATAATGTATCAGGTTTTAGAGTTTATAGGGTTAAATTCTATTTATGCGGCAGTCCAACGGTAGGTGCGGGGGACCTCAGGGTGTCAAATGTCAAATATTTATGCGGCAGCAATGAGCTTATAAATTCAACTCTTCGATGGAAGGACAAGTTTTATGACATTTTCAAAGAAATTAAGGTTTTAGACCAGATACGAAAATTCTCTTTTCAATAAGTGCTTTATGTTAACTTCTCTCTCTCAACTGTAAAATTGTTTCGAGCCTTATTTGTCTCAACCCATTAGCCAGTGATTAACCCCTTTGCAATCAAGGAAATCTTTTTCAGCCCCACGCTGAGTAAAATTAAGAAACGTCAAAATTGTTCCGAACTGGATATGTTAAAAGATTAACAGGGATAAATTGAACTTAATAAGGTTGAGTACCAGGAAACAAAGTAGCAAACAATTTTATTGTATCCAGTAGTGAAGTCTCGGGGCGAGATAGCATCACTCCACTTTTATCTATTTTAACCTAAGTGTCTTTATAGTGTGATGACGGTGTCCCTTTGCATCCGTCTCTTCCCGCCTTTTTTAAATTAAGGAAAAAAAAAACTCGACATCACTGCTTAATTAGGTACAAACAACCCAGTCATGGCAAACGATAAAAACCTTTCGAGAACAAACAAATTAAGGTTTGGTTATAAAACAGACAAAACATACTTCAAAGGAGATTTTTTTCATTGTTAATATTCATACCTTTCACACGCCATAGTCAAAAAATAAAACTCTTAAAATAACCCAGTTACAGTTTGAAATTATGTCAATAATTTTAGATTTTCTCCAAATGGTAGCTAGTTTCTTAATGTGTTTCATTAAAAAATTATGCAGGAAATTTTTTAATTTGGTATTAGCTTTGGTCAAGAAGAGTAATCAACTTTTAAAACAGGGCACATTTACGAAAAAAATACCGGCACGTATTCCAGAAAAACAAGAAATCCCCACTTCAGTGCAAAATATCTTACGCTCATAGATACAAAGTTCCCTAAATTCTTTAAATGTAGGATTACTTTCTTCAAACCAAGCTGAAACAAAAGTAACATCAAATCGAGTAGAAAATAAGACCTGTTAAATGTTATTTCATGTAAGTAACGACTTAAGATTTAATCTACGATTTTACGTTTAACAAAAAGTTGAATTTCTTCGGTGAAACTTAAGATAACAGGATTTCCGTGTTTCAATAATTTGTATGCAAGTCGTGATCACGTTCCAGATTTGTATTTGTGAAGATTCTACGTTGTGCTAAAGAGAAACAAATTGTGTAAGTTCACGAGAACTGAAAAAGTGAAGCTGGAATTATTGCAGGGTTGCCAACATGGGGGGGGGGGCATCAAAATGGGGGGGATTTGTTGAAACTAAATTATTTTAATTTATTAATTTTTTCAATTTAAATTATTTACTGATTTTTAAAAAATATCCATTATTTTTATTTAAATTATTTCTTTATTTTTTGTGCGCGCGTATGTGTGTGCTGGGAATGTCTGGAAGAGAAAAAGCGATTCTATTTTGCGCATAATTCGAACTTAAAAAATTTATAAAAAAGTTATAATTAAAAAAATATTTTTGAATAAAATAAAGAGGGGCAAAATGAAAAAAGCACAGGAGAGTTGTGACTTTTTTTTCGGGGAGGGGAGATTTGAGGCCATTGAGCTTGTGGGGGGGGGATACCTCTGCTTACTTGCGATAAGTTGTAAAGTACTGTCATTAAATTAACTAGTTGCAGTATAGGATATTAGAAAGTAAAATGTGTGTCACTCACTGTTTCACTCAAAAACTATGTCACTCACTGTTTTATTGTGTTTCATCAAATTAGTCTTGCTATGGGAAACATGCCTACACAAGCGGATATATTTTAACATTTCGCTCATCGATTACACTAGTGACACAGATCAAAAATATGAAAGAAAAAACCATTCAAAATCCAAACATGCTTTTAACTTCATTAAATTTTAAATGCATATAAAAAGCCTAAATATTAATTTTTTGCCCTTACTTCTATTGAAGCAAGAAAAATTGAATGACTTCGTGGAAAAAAAAGATTAATTATAAGTTTTTCTTAAAACTATTTAACTTTTGAAGTTCAAATGTGTTAAAATGCGAATACCTAATTTTCGATGATTAGGTGAAAAAATCCACCTCTGATCATCTCAGATTTTCATGAAACTTCAATGAATTTTTCCCTTTTTGATATTTTAAATTTAAAAACATAAGTCTCAAATATAGTTGATTTTTGAAGTTCTTTTAAAGCATTCTTTTAACATGCCGGCAGTGCTTTAAAATAGTGTAACTCAAGTTTTACGAGAGCTAGAGTTTAATAATAGCTTATTTTAAAAAAAGCTTCTTGGTCTTCAATTTGATATTTAACTTTAATACTTTTCGAGGAAAAATATGTTCTTTTTCTTAATTCAAAAAAAGTTTGAGAGATTCAAGAATTAAAAGAAAAAAAAAAATGGATTGTATTGAATGCATCCAGAAATTCAGAGTGTGGCCATGAAGAGCTACTACATTTGCTATAATTGTCAATTTAAGCAAAAATTTGCTATAAAATTGTTTAAATTCTACTATTTGGAGCTATACAGTTTTATATCAGCTAATTTTAAAGCTAATTGTATGTACTTAATTTTTTTGTTTGTATTCGTTTAAATATATTAACAGTCATTTCAAAAAAGCAAATTTCTTCAATATTGAAATTCTGATGCTATGCGAAAACTTTTCCTTTAAAAGTATAAGTTACATATTAAATTAAAGCGCATGTAATTTTAAAAAATTAGATTATACTACTCTCCAGTTTCCGAAAAACTGGAACCGCAATTTTAAAGCAAATTTAGCAAATTGTCAACACTGTCTAACAATTGCTATAACTGCCGATCCATTCATGGGATGACCTTCATCCGTCGGTAACTTTTTTGATGTGTCATTTAAAATGAAATTAAAAATCATATTTTCATTTTTGAAAATCCTAATAAATTGTTTTCTTTTCAATTTTTAAATTTTTGAAGAAAAACTTTTCTAACATTTCAGTTTGCAATTGTCCGTAAAATGAGCTGTATAGGTCCCAAAGAACTAGTTTTAACATTTTAAAGCACTACCCTCACGTAAAAAGTGCTTTTTAACGATACTCGTAAATTACATACTTAATTTTAAAAGATATATTCATTCGTATGCAATTTTAGAAAACCTAAGATTGTTAAAGAGTAAGATTTCTGAAAGTTTCATGAAAATCTTATATTGTTAGGCGGAACATGAATTGTTGATTTGACATGGGATGATCCGATAGTCAGTCCTTCAATTTTTATTATAACTCGTAAGGCGATTAATTGCCGGCCACTTTGTCTAGTGGTCAAAAGTCCGACCTGAGAGGTTCGGCGATCAAATCCCGTGCGTGGATGCAGGGCCCGATTAACCTCGGAAGTTACGGGAAGCTCAGTCTCATTTTGAGGGGCCCTGAGTTTTGAGGCTAGGGGGGAATGTTTCAATACTCTTGAGAAATTGAAACAAATCTTAGTAAGGGTACAGCTATTATTTCTGAAAGTGGTTCAAGCAGAGATCAGATTAACTTCTATTCCCTTCCCTCACTAATAGATTTTTCATACATTACATATGATTGTGTTGCAATTCTATGATTAGATGTTAAATTAGATTTATTACTTCGCAAAATTAACAAAACTTAATAAATACATTGTAAAATAGTTGGACTACAATCCATTTTTAAATCTTACATTTAAAAATAGCTTGTGGTGGGTTTAATATTTCATGAAATGTCTTCACTTTTGTAAAACTTTTCGGAAAATGTTTATTGAACCAGTTTCACAATTTCCTTTAAACATGCGATTTAAAATTCTAGTTTCCGCTTTTAAATGCAGGGTTGTCATTTTTGGGCCCCCTGATAATATTAAGGGGAAGCTCCAGCTTCCCGAGCCTTTTGGGTAATCAGGCCCTGGATGGATGCACTTTCTCCAGTCCTTATTGTCCTTTTGTGTGAATGTGATGTTGTGCTGTGAATAGCTGCCTACCCTATAAACTGATCCTTACGGCATTTGTGTAATGTGGAAGTTTGACTTCACACTAAATGACGGTACAGTTGGAAAAGTGAAGTAGCGCAAGCCAAATTGCCAGTCTGGCTGGCACAAGACAAATACAAGACTTATTTACTGTCCGCCACCGCCAGTAAAAACCGCTCCTAGCACTCGCGAACCATTCCACTTAAAAAAGGGGTGATGGGTTGTGAGTGGGAACCTTCCGAAGTTTTCAAATTAAAACTTGCATTTGTTATCCTTTTGACATATTCAACTTAACTATGTATTTGAAATTAACATCGCAATCAAGCATCGTTCCACGTTGCTTGATACGGCTCTGAATGCTTTTTATTATTTTCCCCCTTGTTGTTATCTTACCTATCACCCCTGTTTTGGTACGGCCAGAGAAGACCTGACGTATGCGCAAATACGCGGAAGTTTTAACCTAAGAAAATCAGACAGTATATTTAAAAAAAAAAATTGATTTTGAAGGCCAACAAGACTCGGCAATGACAGCATTTATTATTCTTTTAATTCAACGGGACTGGGAAGTCTTAAGTAATAGAGGGTTCATTCAAAAAAGGATAATTTCAAAGCTTTTTAAAACCAAAAGTTTAAAAAATTCGGAATGTGCTTTCACTAAGGCTTCTGGATTAGGCCCCAAAAGGTCATCTACCTGTGGAATAGATCGGCAAGGCGAAGGCCGCCCGAAGCTTTGTGCCCCAGATATTTTCGTCTGCAGACGACTTTTCCGCATGCTCACTCTAGCGCAGCGAAGAGGAAGCGCTGAAAAAAAATGACGGATATTTACAACAGTCTTTATGCGCTTAGAAATTCGAATATTTGAGGACATTCGATGCTTTGTCGAACCTTTTTGTTATGAGTTAGTCAAATAACATTCCGTGGTTTGATGTAAAATTTGCATTAGAAATTGGGTTAATGCATGAACACTTTTGGTTTTATAGAGGAGAAACAGAGCCGGTAAAAAAATGCCGGATTTCGTTCAAATACATCTTCATAACTTTAAGCTTCAACTTATTTTAAATTGCCCCAGTAGAGTTAATATTTTTTTGTTGATTGAAAAAAAAAATTACTCCGAAACTTGTGTTGTTATCCAACAGTACTCACAACAAGGTAGGAAGGGGTAGCTTCCAAGCAGTTACTTTAGAATTGAACCGAAAATTTAAAAATCAGTCAAACTCCAAACTAAAATTTTGGAAAAACATTTGCAGCATCCAATTGCTATTTCTCCAACGAAATTTTTAATTAAAAAATGATACACACACACTTGTTGGTTTCAGTAAAAAGTGTTCTACTTCCTATCGAACAGTTTAATCTGATGCATTTTTCTCCCGAAATTAGAAAACTTAGGGGATTTTTAAACGAACGATTCATTTATTGTATGATGCAATTAGTTACGAACAAGATGCCATTTTTTTAAACCTAAAATAAAGAGGTTCATAATTTTGCCAGGTGAGTTTAGTATTTGACCTACTAGTTAAAAAAATAAAATAAACTAAAAAATCTAAAAGGCGCGGTGCCAACAAACATGACTTAAAGTTACCAAGTTTTTTTTATCAATAATGACATCATTAAAATTTCTTACAAGGGGACCTTAGACCCTTAGAGTCCCGGATTTAGCCGCAGCTCGGTATATTGAAAGAGACTTTCTAGTGGAGTATATACCTATAGTGCACAACTCAGAAAAATAGGGAGAAATTGCTTTTGAAAATGTTAAGCTCACCACTTGCCCAAGCTCCAAAAATTCGATCTTACGTAAGTTATGTCAAAATAGGCAGCTTGTTAGTTCTTAAGCAAGGAAAGTTTAGAAAAATATTTATAGGTAAACACAGTTGTCAATGAAATTACCGTTATTTTTCAGAATAACATTTAGCAAACTTTCATGCATAAATACTGTCAAAAACGCACAATCTCATCTCGTGAAGATTCTATACGAATTCACTCATTAGTGCATCAATTATCAGCTTCAATTTTTCAGGAATGATTTAATACTAGTGGTTTGCATCAAAACTTTCCGACCGACAAGACTTTTTCGAAATGTGAATGAAATATGCTATGTCAAAAAATAATTTTCAAATAATTATTTACTCCCTAAATTAAAAAAAAAAGGCAGTCTTCATTTTGCCGCCAGAGTTAATGATAACCCATTTTCAGTCGACTTAAAAATTAAACGAATTTTTCCTTAAAAAAATAAGCTAAGCCGTAAGTCAATTAAAGAGTAATGAATCACAAGAAGATTGCTCGCTTTAAGCTGGGTTTGCTCATTAAAGCCAGTTATGCTGCCATAGACTTAAGATTCTATCGAGCAAGAACTTCCGACTTCGTGGTTAAGTCCTGGTTGTCGTTAAATCGCGGCTCGTTATAAGCAAAATCGACATTACAAATAAAATCGCGAGACTTGAACTTGTTTATGTGCCGCTGACATGAAGAAAAAATATTCTTACAATCAAAAATAAGTAGAAATTAGACCCGTATGGACCCATAATTTGAATCTGAAAAAAAAAACAAGAGTATTATAATTTATGTTCATGAAGATGCTGGAATAAGAAAGGAAATCTTAATTTGTTCAAAAGATGAAAGGTAATTTAATTTTTGTTTATAGTGCTACCAAAATTTGCTTTCGTACAAGGGATCAGGGAAGTACAATTTTCGCCAAGAAGTAAACAGAAGTTAATAGCCATTATTGTAACGCAAAACAATGACATCTGTTGTAATTACAGTAAAATTACAAATATTAAGTAACTCTTAAGCTACATCAACAGAAGATAAATAAAACCATTTTTTTAAAAAATGAAGTCTTTTCTGACATTCGTTCTTGAAGTTATGAATAATTACATTCTTCAAGTATATCCCAATAACCCAGTGGTGACCAACCCGCGGCACGCGTGCCACAATGTGGCACGGCGGACCACTAACAGTGGCACGCGAAGACTTTTTGAAAAAAATCCAAAAGTGAGAAAAAAATGTCGATCTCAAAAATATTGATAAAAACAAAACCCCTTAAACTGATGATTATAATGATATTATGACAATTAAGTGTCAAGAGACTGGCTTACAAATTGTCTGAACCACAATATTGTTAAGTACTTAGCATTAGCTTTGGACATCCAACGAAAGCTGTGACACTACAGACAATGTTTTGTGAATAAAACTTTCGATGCTGCAGAATGGATGCTTGATCGGCAATAGTTTCAGATACGGATGGGTGATAAATTTTTTTTAAAAAAAGTTAACTCTGCAAGTAAAATTAAGAATCTAGATTGGACAAAATTCGGTATGGTTGCATAAGTGAAGACCCTTAAATTGTTTTTGTACGTTACTTAAAAATAATTTAGGAAAAAAACTTCAAACGTGTCATCGAATTACACAGGCCAACGATGAAAAAACTTTTTTAATGAAAATACCTTATTCTTATGTTGTTTAGGTTGCTGAATCCAAATATGATGCTTAAAAAGTTGTATCACCCACCATTTATTCACATTTTATAGTTACATTCATGAAATAAAGAAACATTTTTAGAATTTAAGAGCTTTTTCATAGTTAAGATAACATGAAAAAATAGGTCTAATGAACAAAGATGATGTTGGCAGCACTGCTGAAACACATGCTACAACATGATGGGGGATTACTGTTGGTCACTTCACCGGGAAGTTCAGCAAGCTATTCATCGCAGGAAAAGCTACACAAGAAGCTTCAAGGAAAAAAGGGAAAGAAAATATAAAGCAATTCCAGTTGACAAGTGAACCTTGTATCATCACATAAAATTACTATTCCAAGTATTTTACTGTAAATACAAACCATTTTTACGATTCTACAGTGTTTCATTGATTTCCCTATATACTGTAAATGGGTATTAGACTATATAATAAAATACATTTTGCTTGGAAACTAAGGGTGATACATAAAAACTACAAGCAGATTTGGATTCAGCACATAAAAATCTATCAAGATCAGCTATTAAAATTAAAAAAGTTTTCAAAAAGGTTTTTTTTGTTGGCCTGTGTTATCTATCCCAAGTTTCTTGCCGAGGAATGAGACTTTTTCTCTGTTGGTGACCCTGTAGCTTTTACTGTATTAACAAACTACGAATTAGAGCTCGGAATGTTTTGTGAACTTTTCCCAGGAGAAAGAGGAGAGTATGGCAAGTTACTCCTTCATTAAAATGTGCAGTAGCTATCCAAAGGAAAAATAGTCATAAGATTTTAGAATTTTAGGGAGTGTGTTTTTAAAATATCTGGAAGGAAAGTAATGAGGACTTGCAACTTAGAAATGAAGAATAGCAAATTAGTTTAGCTATGTCATCTCTTAATATGCTGCGTTTAAGTAATTTAAAATTAATATTGTACAAAAAAAAAAAAGTTTCCTAAACCAGTAGAGGTCATCTACATTCTTCTATGATGACACTTCAGTTTCTTTCTGTCTACTTTGGAGAAAAAAGAATAAAACATTAAAAATTAATACTAAAAGTATCAACCGAAATTTAATAATGTTCCAATGATATATGGAGAAAATTTTACACCGATTTTAAATATTCATTTAGTGTTAGGCGTGATGATTTTCAGGATCATAAAGAAATGCTGATATTTTCAAATTCTTTGATTACCAATGGAAAAGGTCAGAATTCGGGTTGGATTTCAGAAGGGTAACAAGTAGTGTCTTGCAGAAAAATAAACAAATATAAGAGCTTACTTCAACAGAAAGTCACCCACGTTGTACAGAAATTTGGAAATTAGTAACAACAAATTTTTTTTCACATTTACACACTTTAACCGCCTGATGCTGTTGTAGATTTGGTTAAAAATACGCTTCGAAACAAATATTTTTTGTTATGAATGCAGAAAAATCGAAATACCTTTGAATAATAAACTTAAAACACTTTGA
>JAXGGA010025302.1:0-10797 GCA_038373865.1 Uloborus plumipes | reverse complement strand
TGGAAGCCCAGTTTAATTCAGTAGTCGCTGCTTATATAATTCGCTTTTGTTCTAAGCAGTCTTGACTCAATAAAGCGCCTACTTCATTGAAGCTGGATTTCGCTCTGTTTTTGACAATTTAATTAGTTTAAGTGGCTGATTCAATTAACGGTTGAATTCGGCCTCCACCGTAGTAGTAATGGAAGGGTGGGTATAGTGGCCACTGCGGGCAAAGTGGCCACTTGAAGTTTTCCTCCCTATATATTGCTGCAGCTTAGCGGCAATAGACTCAACTACTCGCCCGGCAGCCGTTGTTGTTGTGTTATAGTTTATATGTCGCTCAGACGCAAACTCACGGAGATATCACAAATTTTTCACTTTTTCGACCCTCTGATGTTAGGTAAGTGCATCACATGTTTCACTTTAGTTTATTGTAGGACTAGGTGAAGTAAATTTTACATCAATGGTGCAAAACACCATGTTCCTAGCTTTGAATTCATATGTCTCAACAGTAAATACAACAACGGGTTGTACGTGAAATATTGTTCTTTCGAAAATGGCGCGCTAGAGGGCAAAGTGGACACAGCCGTGGTCACTTCGATAGTTCGATTCGAAACGTCGATTGTTTTTTTTGTGGTGATTGTTACTCGAAATCTAACGAAAACCAAGGCTGGATTAGATGTTCTGAGTGCCTCAAATGGGCTCACGAAGCCTGCACAGGAGCCGAAGAGGAGGACGATGAGTTTATTTGTGATTTATGTAAATACCAGTGATTTCATAACTTCACATATACTTTTAGTAATGCCTGTTTTTGTTAAAACCCTAATACAATTGTTCTGAGTTCTGAAACTAAATGCGCTTCATTTTTTCCATACTATCTAAATCTATTTAAGCAGTGGCCACTTTGCCAGCTTTTGGTAAAGTAAAATTTTTGTACAAATAAAGTTTAAAAATCTAGTTGTTTATATTTTTTAATCAGGCCTAAGTAACCATACTAATGTTGAAGAGATCTCTAAAATGTTTCAATAAAGTTTAGGGGTGGAAAAAAATAGATGTTCCTTAGGGTGGCCGTTATGCCCACCCTTCCCCTACTGCAGTTTTTCAGTGAAGTTAGAAAAGAAATATTCGGGGAAACGCACCTTTTTATTTGATACATGTACCCAATAAATACGTTGACGAACGTAACTTCATCTAGTAACTGCTTGTACAGGAGATTTGAAACAACAACAATAACGTGTTCATTGGTAACGGTGGTGTGATTTTCTCGACACTTTTAATAAATTAATGAGAAATACAGAAAATTCTTTAATACACTGCAGGAAATGAACTGTTGTTTTTACAGTATAATACTGGCAGCCGAGGTTCTAATTTAAAACCGTAAAATGCGCAGTAATAAACTAAAACTAGCAATTTTACTGTTTCTTACTGTAAAGTTAGCAATTTTACAGTTTATTGCAGTGAAATTTAACTGTATTATATTACAAAAACAACAGTATAATACTGGTAGCAGAGGTTCCAGTTTAAAACTGTAATATGCACGGTAATAAACTGTAAAATTAGCAAGTTTGCACTTTATTACTGAAAAATTAGCAATTTTACAGTTTAGTACGGTTAAATGAGCAATTTTACAGTTTATACTAGTTAAGGATTCCGGGCTGTTGTGCCGTGGTCTGAATGGCTTTAATCCATACGTTTCGATCGCAACTGCGGCGGTCATCTTCAGTGGGTGTCGTTGATTGATTTGGCGACTGATGCCAATTAATCAATTAATCAACGACACCCACTGAAGATGACCGCCGCAGTTGCGATCGAAACGTATGGATTAAAGCCATCCAGACCACGGCACAACAGCCCGGAATCCTTAACTAGTATTTACTCCGGCCGTGAAAGCCTTCATTCTTACAATTTTACAGTTTATTACGGTGAAATTAGTAATTTTTTTAGTTCATTACTAGAAAATTAGCTGTATTATACTGTAAAAACAATATTCATTTTTTACAGTGTAGTTGAAATTACGGAGCCTCGATACGTTGACACCCACCTAATTAGACAAATATTTATGCTCCCATGAGGTGTCGAGACTCCACTGTATTCCCCTCTGCTACAGTTTTTTTTAACTTAATCACAACTTTTATAAATTAAGTTGCTTTTAACTTGCACTCTATTTAGATGGTAAATAACTAAGTAAATTGTGATTTCTTGTTGAAAACGATAAAATGTCCACTCTTTTACAACTTGTTATAAAACATTTTTGAAAAATCTTTTCGGTGAAATAAATCTTTTTATTCATACTGATACAGTGAAACCTGTTAAGTTGACCACGCTTATAAACATCTGTCTAAATTGACCGCTTCTGTCGGTACAGAATTCGTCCTATATCGTATTTATCACCCTCTGTAAGTTGTCGTTTGTCTGAGTTGAACTCTAAAATACTGCCCTGCAGCTGATCAATTTATACAAGTTGTTACATCAGCATAACACATTTTCTTATGAATTTTGGGCGGTTGTCTGCTCGGTATCTTAAAGATATTGAAGTGATGACATCTTGTTAGAAAAGCTTATATTAAAAAAAAAATTATTAACACTATTTACAATTTGTTAGGAAAAATTCTTATAAGAAGTGGCCAAAAAGTTTTGCAATCTACTACATCTTAAAATTTTTAAATCTTTTTCTTTCTCTTTTCATTGTTGCCAAACTCAAATTTTTGTAGCCTCGAGGTGGAAAGGATGATCATTTCTTCTTTTCAAGGCTTATATCCATCACAAGTTTCACTGTTTTACATGGCAGTTGATAAAAGCAACTAAATATCCAATGATATAACGCTGTAAGTTACTGCCCCTCAGGCAGGGCTAAGGCAAAAACATATGCAATACACGTTCAACTCGGTCATTCCATCCAAGGACTTCAGTTTCGTGCTTATTTTGCACTCATCAGCATGGAATAGGAAGTAGCTGAGCTGGAGGCCGAAATCCTCTTTTGAAGCAAAGAATGCCAAATAGCTGGTGGCAAAATGCAAATTGGATTTCTCATTCTCAGCTTCTATAAGAGGATTTCTGCCTCTAACTCGGTTACTTCCAATTCCAGGTTGATGACTGCCTGGATGGAGTGAAACAATACCTCTGGTGTGCTGGCTCAAGGGTTTGCTCGGCCCTTGGTTCTGGTTCAAAAAGAACAGAGCGCACTTTAGGGCCCTATCCCGGTTAAACCACGAGTTGCGGTAGGTACGGGAGTGTGAAGTGAAGTCCTTGAATGGAATGACAGGGTTGGTGGTGCACTGCATCCAATGACAGTTAAATGAATAAAATGAGCCAAACTCATAATCATCGAAATGTGCAAAATGGAAAATCAAGAGTGCACATCTTACCTTCCTGTATGGGGCCCGGCACGCAGAGTTCGAGCAGCACCTGTCGCGCCCCCGCGACGACGCTGTTGAAGACCTTCCGCTGCGTCGGGTTGAAGCAGTGGCGCATATGCTCGTCCACGCACGACACGCTCTCCTTCAGGGTCCTGTCCGGGCGACAAAATAGAAGGAGTTTTTTATTTATCATGACATGGCATATCTGAACTAGCATAACATTTGCATTTATTTTTCAATGCCAATAAAAACAAATCTTGCCCAACAAATATAATCCCAAAAATATTGGGCGTCCAGTGTGATAAATTTTTTTGTAGTCTTAGCATAATTATGCCAATTCCTCATAACAGACAGTACTTCGAGTTTTTTCATCCCTATCTGAAAGAACACCATCGAAAAAAAAAGTTATTTTGACAAGAAAAAAATCTGTTTTTTCTTATGGTACCAACGTCAAAAGGTGGAACGTGACAAATCTGAGCTATAACAAGTTGAAAACAGGCGATTTTTCATGAGAGAGATTTTGGTCGACACTTTGGATGACCATCTTTTACAAAATCAATGTTTAAGTTCTGCAGATATTTGGAGAATAGAACTACAAAGTATGAACCTTGCGTTTTTATTGTTAAACATTTATGACAACCTGAAATATAGGAAAAAAAGTTTATATGCGTACTACACAAAATATAATAAGCTCAATCTCACAAAAAATAGTGGAGAGTATTGACAACTAAAAGTACTTTAAGCTCCAAAAATATTAGGCTTCCAGTGTGATAAAATTTTCTGCAACCTTAACCTAAACATTGCAACTCGTTTCACGAAGCTGATACGCGATTTTGGACCCCAATTTTTGCGAGAACCTATATCCGCCAGATTTGGATCTTGGAAACTAAAAAATGGCATAGGTTAGTTTCACAGGGAATGTCTACACCTCTGTAAAATCTAATCTAAATCGGAGATGGTCGGGTGGGAACGATTTGAAAAATTGGTCCAGTTGACATGGAATGACTTCTATTACATTTGTAGAGAATATGAAAATGATCGCAAATTTCTAATGATTACCCAAAACTATTTTAATAAATTTCTAACTGAATGTTACAAATAAATATTTTTTCCCAGTAATATTCTAACAGCCAAAAAATATATTGTAAAATAATTTATTTATTCCCAAATACCAGTAATAAAATTACGCGAATAATTTAAGTACTTATAGTAAGCTATAGTAAGCTTTTGCAGTAAGTTTTTTTATCCCTGGAATTGTAATCAAGTGTAAGTATCAAATAATAAAAAACAGTGTATGGTCTTAAGTTTGCCTCTTTTACTCAAATTACAAATCATATAATAGATGCCTTATTCAATGCAACGTATTCCAGAAAATATAATCACGTTTTCTATAGCGTGTTACTTAAAATGCTTTAAAAATTCCATGTAACAAGAAATCCTATTTGCAGTTCTTCTATGCTAAAAGCACCCAATGAGGTAAAAGAACTTTTTTTGAATGAATCTTTCTCGCTAAGTTTTTTCCATTTCCACCAGTTACTCCTTCCGACACATGTTCTCAAGCTTATCTTCTTTAGTTATGGTGGTGATTTTTTATCCAAGATATGTGAAAAGCTGAGTTGAGTAGTAAATGATGAAACTTCAGCAAGCGACTGCAGGCTATTAGAACGAGACTGCCTTTCTTGTGTTGGTCGGAATCATCGCTGCACGTGATTATCGTATTTTTCAGGCTGTGAGAAGACTTCGTTTTTTTCCTCTCTTTTTGAAAGAATATAAGGCGTTTTGTGTTGTCGCTATCGGCTTAATGCGTGGGTAGATATTCTATTCGTGAAATGCATATATGCATTAGGTTTCCTGACGTTCGAATTCGAAAGGATTTGCAAAATTATGTGACGTAGATAGCCAAAATCGCATTGATTTTCTTGTAAGGAACAATTTTCGAGTATTCTTATTATAAAAATTGCGAGAACTTTAAATTGCGCACTTAATGTCAAAGAAAATAAAGACTATTTGAGCAAGATAAGGGGTGCTTCAATGAATCAAAAATTCACCTCATTTTACTTAAAAATTAAAGTTTGTCAAAAAAAAAAAAAAAAACTCGGACAAAGTAAATTAAAAAGTAAGATAAAAGAACTATGAAAATTCTGACAAGTTTTAACTTTTGCTCTTATTTAATGTCAACCAAATTAAAGACTATTTGAGTGAGATAAGAGGTACTTCAATGAAATAGAAATTCACTACATTTTTATTTGGAAAATAAGGTAATTTGGGGGAAGACACCGTATTGGGGTCGATACCGGATCACCTGGTTCACTCACTTGCATGCTAAAAAACTGCTCGGCTGGTAGTTGGAAGTAAGCATTGTATACAGTCGAATATAGGTGCAGACTTTGAAACAGCGACAAAAAATCTGTGTATTTTTTGTATGCAGGCGGTAAAATGAATCAAAAATGTATTCACTGAGACCCCGCACCAACTAATAAGGTCAGGAATATATAAGATAGGTACAAGGTGTTTTCCTGACATAATATTCTCAATAAACATGAACACCCTACTCGTTCCTAGAGTGCTCAGATAGCCGTAGTGCTCTGCAACACCTTAAGGATCGACTACATATTGGTGACCACACAAGTACCTCCATCTATAACAAGCTAAAATCCATCTCACAACACCACGAAATACATCTGCACTGGATTCCATCACATGTGGATATTCAAGGCAATGAATTGGCAGATAGACTTGCTAAGGAAGGCTGCAAACAACAGACTCCCACCTCAACTAAACTCACATATCACGAAATCTGTTCTATAAAGAAAGCCGAAATTATGAAGGAATGGCTAGTGCCCCCATACAGCAACTGGTACTCTTCAATCAATCCAGGCTTCTTTCTCGCCTTTTCAGGAGACAGAACATACTACACCTGCCTAACACGTCTGGCCAGTGGCCATATCAGAACCTTAAAATACACAGACGGCGAGAAAACGTTTCCCCTGTGTACCAAATGCCACCAACACCGAGCCTCCCCCAAACACATTTTGGACTGTCTCGGATTTTCCAGAGAGGATGTTTACTCGTTTCCTCTGCTGGTTGCGGACTTCCTCAGGGTCAACGGTTTACTTGAGCTGGTCTGACTACGTCAGACCACTTAGGAGATAAGTAGAAGAAGAAGAAGAAGACCCTACTCGTCAAAGCTGAGTCCCATGGTTACAGTATATGGTCTGTTTCACAGCAGTTTGAACTTATTAAAGCAATTGCTTTGGATGAAATAGGACTGGTTAAAGATGGAATACGCGGCCCGTGGTTGAAAATTTCATTAAGCGATTGTGTCTCCGTATTGGCTAAAAAACGTGGCAACTTCGAGACCGGTTAAATTTATCTACAAGTAAAAGTTTTCTCTTATTACTATTAGTTATGAATTGTTAATGTAATTCTTTGCCACACCTTACAAATAAACATCACAGTATATGATGTTGAGAACTACATAACCATGTAAAAAAAAAGATTTAGGGAAAATAAATGAAACGATTTTTTTTCTTTTTTAAAAATATTCGTAATTCTAGGAGAAAGTTTACCCATTTCTGCCCAAGTTTCTTTTTTAACATTTTTTTTTCAATTTTTATCTGCTTAAAACTAACTTGGAATGGTTTACTAACATTTTAGGCTTAAAATAGTTCGCCGTTGCCATATTTATATCCATAGTTATGCAACGTCCTGTTTATGGGATAATTTGCAGATATGTGAGCAAAATACGACCTTACTTGACTTTACTTTTGCAAAGTAACAGCACAGAAGGCATCTGTGATCAATTTTAAGCAAATCATTTTAAAATAGTTTAATTTTATGAAAAAAAAGCTCGCAAAAACACTTATTTTCCGCGGCTACCCATGCTGGATCGTGCTTGACTGATTTGTCTGAAAACAGCTGTCAATAAATAAACTCTGATGTCCAAACAGTGGCTCTAACTGGTTTTCTCAAGAAGAAGGACTATTGAACTTGTGAAAAACAGCTTTAGTAAAAGGATATACCAGTTACAGTTTTTGGTATGCAGTAACTAACAAGCGTCCCGTTTTTAGGACACTGGGCATAAATGGGTGAATCAGAAGAGACTTCAGTGACTCCCGTGTCGACTTACCCGCAGAGTGTGAGAAGCTCGTAGCGCGTGACTGCGAGGGTCAGGTCATTGCTGTGACTCTGCAGTGACTGAAGACATTGGTGGAACTCGACCAGGGTGCACATGGGCCCGGGAGTAGTCGTCAGAGCTGGAAAATGAAGTCACTTTTCTATTATTAACAGCTGAACATTTTCACAAAATACACTGCTCGACATTGAAAATGCAACACTAGGAAGGAGTGGTCAGAAATTCATGTAAAATTTACCGTAGACGCACGTCACTGAGTTATGCAAATGATATGAAATGCGCAGCTCTCCGACGCACGTGAAGTAAGATATAAGAGAATGAAGTTGAAAAGTGGGCTATGTTCATGTTGGTTTTTCTGCCAGACTAATTATCGGAGAAATTTGGTTTTTGTCTCGAAGGATACGTGTGATAGGAGGAAATGCCACGCCGTCCTCAACGAAGACACTTCCAGCATATAGACGACTTTACAAGGGGTATGGTGATCGGACTGAGAAGGGGAGGTTGGTCCATACGTCAAATTGCAGCTGATACCCACATGGATGCAAGAAGCACTGTGCATCGGCTGTGTCGGAGATGGTTGGAAAGAGGAAATGTAGCCGCATTGAGGGGTGCAGGTGCAGCAAGAGTGACGTCAGACCGCTTGGATTGACGGATTCACCGACAAGCTGTGGCGGACCCGCAAGTCACTTGTACGTCGATTCTGCAGCACGTGCAAGGTACCCTGGATGTTCCTGTGTCGACCAGAATCATTTCCCGTCGACTGGTTGCACGTGGCCTGCAATCACGGCGCCCGTTAAGAAGACTGCCATTGACCTCACAGCACAGACTCCAACGCTTGGAATGATGCCGGACCAGAGCGACGTAGATGGCAGAATGGCAAACCGTAGTGTTCTCAGATGAATCCCGCTTCTGTTTGTCCAGCGATAGTCATCGCATACGTGTGTGGCGTCGACGTGGAGAAAGATCGAATCCGGCAGTAACTGTGGAACGCCCCACAGCGCGACAACGTGGCATAATGGTTTGGGGCGCAATTGCATACAATTCCGTATCACCTCTAGTTCGTATTCGGGGCACTATGACGGCCCAACGATATGTAGATAATGTATTGCGGCCGGTGGCAATCCCCTACCTTCAGGGTCTGCCAAATGCAATTTTTCAACAGGATAACGCCCGGCCTCACAGTGCTCGAATCAGCCAACATGCTCTACGAGGTGTACAGATGCTTTCCTGACCACCATACTCTCCTGACTTGTCACCAATCGAACATGTGTGGGACGTGATTGGACGCCGCTTGCAGAACCTGTCACTGCCTCGTTCAGAGGACGAACTGTGGCAAATGGTTGAAAGGGAATGGAGTGCCATCCCTCAGGACACCATTCGCAGGCTTATTGACTCCATGCCTTGGCGTGTTTCTGCGTGCATCGCTGTCCGCGGTGGTCCTACTTCTTACTGAGCCGACGCCGTCCTCGATCTTAATTTTGCTTATTTATTTTGAAATAAATATCACTTATTGTTCCATGCTGTCTCTGTCTTCTTACCAAATTTCATCAATTTCTGACCACTCCTTCTTGGTGTTGCATTTTCAATGTCGAGCAGTGTATGTCATTGTTCATTTATAGGGAAGAAGTGAAAAATGTAGGTACAATAATCCCAGAGTAATTCCGCAGTTTTTTACTTCCTTTTACGAAGTAAAGGAAGTATTGTGATCGCGAAAAAGAATTCACTCAAATTTGGGTCTAAATTTTGATTTTGCTCACCCCTGAATAAATGTTGAGTCGTTTTTTCAACCTGTCATCACGTGCATATGTACCTATGAACATATGAGCAGCCGAAAAATCTTTTTCAACCACCCCCGAGTTAGTTACGACGAGTTTTCTCGCGACGTCTGTATGTGCGTATGTATGTATGTATGTTGCATAACTCAAAAACTATATACCGTAGAAGCTTCTGGTTTGGTATGTAGGCTCTGAGGGGTGTCTAGTCTTGCACCTCCTCTTGTGGTTGCAGTCAAATGTCTCCAAGGGGGTGTTTTACCGCTTTTTTGGAGTAAATCAATATTAATTTCAATACAGACTGAAGTGATATGAGGTGACTAAACAACTTGACAAGTGTGATATGTCGCCACGCTTTTGGTCGCCAAGTGTCTGACGCCAACTTGGCGATATATCGCCAAGTTGGCGACAAATTTGGCGATAAAATTATTTTTTGAATTTGGGCTCAATTCGGCACTATTGGCGATATTTTGCGAAAAATCCACTGAATGATGTTAAAACCGGCGATATTTAGAAAATTAATCATTGCAAAACATTTTTCTGCATTGTTTCGTGGCAAGCTAGGGTGTAAATGTGAAGTTTATTCCAACGTTAGAGATGCACAAATATGCAGGTATACCGCAGACACGTGTTTCGAGGCTACAAGGAGCCTCTTTTTCAATGCAAGAGGTGTGAGCTTTAGGATGAAGAGTCATCCGATAAAAGCAACACTTTCGAACAAAAGACAGTATAAATAGCAAGAACTGGATATTAACAAAACAAATAAAACAATGCTTAGAGCCGAAATTTATTACATGAAACCATCAAGAAAAAACCGTTAAGAAATAAATTTCCAAAAGATCCCATAGATCATAAACATTGTCAAAAAATGAAACCACTTATGAATAAATTAGCAATAAATTTGCAAATAGGGAAAAACTATGTACCGAAAAACAGCAGAAAGAAAACAGAATGAAATAAAATGCAATAAAATTCTAAATTAATCAAAAAATGTGAGCAAAAAATTGAAATGTAAAGATTAGCAACACGAAAAGCCAATAGGCTAACAATTATAATTTAAACAAATGGACGCCAAACTGCAGAAAACTAAGGAATAGCATTTATATCGTTAACTAAGTCAGAACTGTTTTTCAAAATGTGGAAGGATTCCCAAAAATCAAGATCTGATGGGTTGGGGCATTTTTGGACAATTTGAAAGGAATTAAATTCGAAAGAATGATTCTTGTCCCAACAATGTTGCGCAATACTAGACTTATTTAATTGCTGCTTTTTCACATAATTCTGATGTTCTTTTAAGCGGAATTTCAAAGCCCGTCGCGTCTATCCTATATAGGATAAATTACAAATGCAATTAATTTTATAAATACCACAACTGTTAAGAGGATGAATGGGATCTTTAAGAGAAGAGAAACATAGTTTATTCATAGGAGAGAATACCACTTGGAAATTGAAACGTTTGAGAATCTTAGCAACCTGATAACTCACAGAGGAAAAGAATGGCAAAACAACCAAATCCTTTCTGATGGCAGTTCTCTCAACAATATTCGTTTCGGAT
>JAXGGA010025301.1:0-10797 GCA_038373865.1 Uloborus plumipes | reverse complement strand
AAATGATTAAGAAAATATTTTGAAGGCACTTTTAGTAAATATTGAGAGGAAATATTGAATTATAAAATTTCTGCTAATATTGAAAATATCGGAAATTTCTGAAAATTTGATGAACTTTGGGCCTAATGCGCAAACTGAAATTATAATTTGAAATAATTTTTAAAAATTTCTTGTATATTTCAAACCTTTTTCTTCCATTTAATAACCACCCGTCACTAGTTTTATCATTTGCAATATTTTTTAAAAAAATTTGAAAAATCTAAAAAAAATCTAGAATTTCAAAACTTTAGGCCAAATGCGCAGACTAAAGATGACGTCGCAAAAGTGAAATATTTTACAGAATTGTTACTTATCCTCATTCACAGTAAATGAAAAGTACCCGTTTACGAAAATCAAAAATTCATTTTTTTCGCTCCACCCTACCGTGCATAGGTATTTACCAACATATAACGTGCCGAAAAATCCTTTTCGACCACCCCCGAGTTAATTCAACGCCTCCTAAATAATAAAGGTGTTAAATTTTGAAAATTACTTGTATAATTTTTATCGTTGATCTCTGGAACTACTTGTTTTTTTAACAGGAATCAACTATATATCTAGAAATTTAGTTAAAATATTGCTAAAGAGTTGGCACTGCAACCCGTGAAAATATTTCACCATTTCACTTTGTCCCACATTCCCCTGCTGGAATTTCTCTGTTTCATGGCAAGAAAGGGTGTCGATAACCCTGGTAGATGCTGCAATACGGTTTCAGGGCTCGCGCTAAGCATCCGCCACCCCGTCAAATGCGGTAAAATAGAAAACTCGGCGAAAAAAACTTCTGATTTGGCTAAAGTGTTGGCTGACGGGGAATTCTCTAAAATTTCCACTGAGGAAAAAAATATACGTATTGTATTAAGAAAAAATATAATTAAAATCGTTTGACTTAGAATGGCTGTGACATTTCAAATTTGGCTAATTTACTGGCTAACAACTTCAAATCAGCACGGGCCCTGGGTTTGATTTAGAAAACCGTTTCGATATCAGCTCAATCTGGAATCATTAAGAGACAAATTGTCTCAGAACTTCTGCTTTGCTTTAACTACTTGCTTCGCTGTTTAGATATACCGATTGGGACCATAAAGTTGAGATTGAGTTTTTATTATTTGAAACACTAAAATTTTCATTTTGAGAGCACTCTTATAATCGTTCTGCAAATATTCATTCTTAACTTTTGTCTTTCAATAGATTTTGAAGAAAAAGTAATTTGAAAGTTTTAAAGGTATGATTTTCGTTTAAGTGCATTTTCTTTCATTTTGAAAAAAAAAAAGGTTTGTATCTGAGTTTCTCATCCTCTTTCGTCCTATCAATCGATAAAAATACATGAACAAATTTCACAGGCAAGTGGGGGTGGGGTAGGGGTACCCTACTGTGTATTGAAGAACTATTGCATACGTCAATGGTGAAGTATCTGCTATAGTTTACTATCAGCAATGCTTGAATGAAACAATAAGCAATTATTATAATTATTTTGCGTAAGTAAATTAGCATTTATGAAAAATCACAGAACATTTTGAAAAGTGATCACAAAGTTATCGTTAAAACTATCTTATGAAATGTCATCATTACAGCCTGGGTTCTATGCAAATTCATCGATGCGTATGCAATTGCAAATTTTAGAATGTTTTGAGTTTAGTGCACATGAACATATAAAAATAACTATTTAAAAAGATTAATGTATATTAATGGGCTTCTCACTGTTCCTTCACTGTGAGGAAATTCTATAGTACTTGAAAGGATATTTTCATGTTTAGAAATGATAATTAGTGCAAGACAATTTTTAACAAAAGAAATCCATATTGTGATTTTTTGCAATTAAAGTATAGTTAAAGTAATTAATGTGTACCAATTTCTGTATAAAAATTTGCTTTAGTAGGAATTAGCCGTCTTTAATTAAAAAAAAAAAAAAAAAAAAACCTTTTCAACGATACTATGAATTTTCGAAAATGAAATTTCGCTTTTAAGTGTTTATTCACTCGTTGGTTTACCTTATTTAAGTATTTTCAGTGTACATTTGTATGCATATTTTTATTTTTTAGTGCATTTAATCCGGGCTTAGGTTATTATTATTTGTTTTTGAGTACGGAAAATTATTTATAGCAGGCAGATTAAAATTTCTGATAACCGATCAAGTTTTTCAGCATACCAGCGCTTCTCTGCCGGATCAACCATTGAGAGACTATCGTTCAGTTTTTTTGCTGATTGAATTTTTTTAACCAAACCATTATTTTTTCTGTTTATTGCTTTTTACTAAGCGGATGTCGTCCAACTTTTCGAGTGGTCAGAGAAATCTGACTCGGATGGATAGCCCCGGGTTCGAATCCCAGCTCGGGCATGTGGATGTACCTTCTTTGTCCTGTCCTTGACCTTTCTTGGTGTGAATGTGTTATAGTGTTGTTGATAGTTTCCTACCCTATGAACGGGTTTTTATGGAATATGTGTACTGTTATAGTCGAACTTTATACAATTACGGTACAGCTGGAAAAGTGAAGCAGCGCATCCCAAATTGACAGCCATCCCAGCATAAAGCAGCAACAACAACTCTTAATCTCTCTTAGCAGATCTCATAATGAATAACGTAACTGCCATTTAAATGGTAATTACTTTCTGATATGCATTTATCAAATCGCAATTTATGAGCTACGGTGGAGCATCCATACGTACAAACATATCCAGACTGCGAAAAACATAACCCTTCCTTTTGGCTGTGCCGTAGTCGTGTAAAAATTAGGAAGTAAAATAGAAGCTATCGTAAATTTGGCTTCTTTCTGTACTTAGGATGGTGTAAGGAAACCCGATTTAGAGAAAGTAATCCTTTTCTTTTAAGCGCCCTAAATTCGGCTTCTTTCTACATTTCCTCTAGTGTAAGAAAACCCGATTTACAGATATCCTAAACCTTTTTTTGACACTTTCAGCATATTTAACAATTGCACGAGCGTTTAAAAAAAGCTGCACTGCTTAATTATTCGAAAAGTTTCTAATGTTTTCAAATTGATGGAGCTTTTCGTAATGGCTAATTTATTTATTTAGTTGTTTTTCTTTTTTTAAAAACTGTTAGCAGAACCACCATCATCGACGTTTTCTGTATACTGTTATAAGCATAAAATGAGATGTATCGGTATTCGGTACTTTTCAGCTTTGCTCATAAAAAAGTAAATAAAAGATTTTTTCTCCAATTTACTATTTTGTTTGAACACATCAGTCTTGTTTTGCTTTTGGTTTTTCAAAAAAAAAAAAATACGTTGAACAGTTTCTTATATACATAATTGTTTTAATAGGTGTTTTGAATTTTCAATTTAACCTCTGTAAGGCGTGACAAATGTGAGTATAATTGATAGCGGAGAATAAGAACAGGTAGTTACTGTAAAATAAATGAATTAATGCTGTAAAAATAAGCATTTTTTAAAATTGTTTTTCGTGTTATTAGGATGTCAATGCGCATGTTTTCCGTGTCCATTGTTTATTAGAAGTTGATTATAAAAAAATAATGTTTTTCACCCCATTATAGTGTATGTATGTGTGTTAACTAAAAAAATTGTGTTAAAAAATACAGGATCTTTCATTCAAATGTATCATAACATTTAAGTTTGTCCAGTTTTGTGGTTATAAAACATTTTATTCACTGCGATTTTGTACCAGTAACACAGCTTCTAATTTAAAACGCGTTAATTTGATGGAATTATTTTTGGAACACTTCTTAATCCCTTTACTTTTCTTTTTCCTCCCTTTTGGTATAGATTGCCTTTAGCGTTCACCAAGTGGCAAAATAAGAGCATTTAAATGCAGAAAAGAAGTGTCCCATTCTATGTTTACAAAAAGAAATAGGGTTGGTTAGGGTAAGTGGGCCCCCTTTTTAGAACAGTTCGTTTTTAAAACCTTATACAAAAGTTTTATAGCAAAACAGCGCAAATTTGTTGACTTATTTTATCTTGGACATTATTAACGAACACAAATTCAGCATTATTTCTTTAAAAAATGCTTTAAATATTTTTAACTATATTATTTTTTAAAAAATGGCTTGGGTGGCCCACTTACCCCTTTTTGGGGGTAAGTGGGCCACCCCCCATTTATTTATGTTTAAAGTGAGCATATTTTGGAAAGGGGTTTGTGGGTCCTGCCTAACAAAGTATGCAACATTTTAGTAAGGAATATTCTTCCATAAATGTATCCATTAATGAGATATCTACTTACATTATGTGTATGACAGAAAATTATAAAGCGGAATACAAAACAATTATGTCTGTCAAATTCATTAAAAGCCGTTAGGCGTATTTTTTGCTTTTACATATAAATTAATGTTGAATGAACATAATGGAGTCGATAAAGATCATTTTTAATAAAATAGAAAAAAAAATATAGGTTGAAAAAAAAAATGGAAACACTTCATGGCAGCGTCAATTTGAAGTTTTCTAAGGGCGAAACATTATCATTTCTTCCTCAGTTATAACTCTAACATCACCTACATCAAACCAATGAAAATTGTAGCTATTTCTATTTTTTCTATCAAATTTTGCAGTATTTTTTTCATTTGTATCATATTTTAGAATTAGAACTTCATAATACTTCATGGTTTTCTTTTATACAAGTTTCACAAATACATAGTTACCAGCTTTCGCAGCTTTTGTAGCTGAACCATCAATTTCTTCTAGGTCTCCATAATTATATTTCATTTCATCGTAGATATAGCTTCATTAAAAGTGTTTTTCATTTTAAAATCGTCATTATTATGAGGGGGCCTACTTACAACATAGTGAGGGGCCCACTTACCGTAATAGAGAAAAAACACGAGGTAAGTGGGAGCCCTCCCCTTAAATACTTCTTAATAATACTTTGCATAAAAATTCTTATTGCAATGTGTACTTTTGGTTACACTCTACAAGAAAACTTGATGAACATAAAAAAATAATAAAAACTAACATTGAAACACTTCTTTGAAAAATGTTGCTTGAACTCGCAAAAAAAAAAAAAAAAAAATTTTTTTGGAAATTTTCTGGACATGAATTATATGATTCGAACAAAAGTTCCATGAAACCCAAATACATGCAAAAGCAATCAGTGTAATGCAAATTTTACATGATCAGTACAAAAAAGTATAAAAACTATATGCGCATTTCAGTTTTAAGGGGGGGGGGGTGGCCCACTTACCCGTACCAACCCTAACCAATATTGTGTAACCGCTCTTTGTATTAAACTATCTATCTTACTGCAAAGTTTAACAGTGTAAAATAAAATTTAGTGAACCGGGCTGAGCCATATGCACTGAAAAATAGATGATTTTACAGTATAATACACAGCAAAATTTACAGTATAAACTGTAAAATTACTAATTTTACAGTGTAGTAAACTGTAAAATTGCTAGTTTACAGGAATAAACTGTAAAACTCCTTGTTTCACAGCTTATTACACTGCATTTTACAGTTTTAAACTGGAACCTGTACTGTCAGTATTATACTGTTGTTTTTACAGTATAATACAGCCAATTTTATCGTAAAATTGCTAGTTTTACAGTAACCAGCGGGTGACCGAGCTTCGCTCGAGAAAAACAGGTATCGAAGCTAACTCGAAGATTTAAATTTTCAATTGTGATTTACAAAACAATACATGCCATAAGAACATTTGTGAAACCATTGGTGAAAAGATAACCGGTTAAAGTGCACCATTGTAAACTATTCTAAACAAAGTTAGAATTTGGAAAGGGAACTATTCTATGCAAAGATTAAGTTTGAAAAGTCATAGGAAATAAAATATAATTGATAATAAAAAAAACTATACAATTAAAGAAATGGTACAAAGTGAGCAGTGTAAAGATTGAAGTGTGTTGAAGTTCAATATTTTTGACAAATTTATTTAGAAAAACCAAACCTTGTGATTCCTCGTGGCCAAAAACCCCAGACCCCCAAGTTTTCTGGAGTTAATTAATTCTGGGGCGATTTTCGACTTGGCAACCATTCCTCGTATTACCCCTAACGTGTACCAGAGAACCGAGCCCGCTCGGTTAAAAAAAAAGAGGTTTGTAAACTCGTGTTTTTTTCTAAAGTGCAAAGTACTTATTTAGATAAACTTGAAAAGCATTTTTGAGCCTTTGGTTGCAATTACGCATTCAAAACAGCCGTAGTTTATTTTAAAAAACACAACCCTATTTAATCCATGCTCATCGTAAAATCACACCTAATTTCATTTCATTTGGCGCGGAAGGCGCGGGAGTGTTGATGAGAATGGATGCAGAGTCACTGTTCTCCAGTACGCATTTGGTTCCAGTTGGTTTTGACTTTCACTTCACTTAACACTCCAGGTCCCCCCCCCCCCCCACAGTACATACCACAACTCGATTTTTAACCAGGATGGGGCCCTGAAGAAAGCTCTGTTCATTTTTGAAGAATGCGCAAGGACCGAGTAAACCATTGGCCCAGCACACCCCAGAGGTTTCGTTTCACTTGGAGGATTTTGTGACCACCAACATTTTTAACGTCCCCCAGCAACCATTAATGAATGTGGACCTTTGATCGGCGGCTATATGATCGACCCGAGACCCTCCGGTTACGAGTCCGACGACTTACCGATTGGACTACCGCGGCCTCAGGCCCATATATAGACGAGCCGACGCATCAAGATTACCACTTTGGATCCAGCGCGTGTGTAAGGATTGTCTTTTTTGGCGAGTTATCGCTTTTTGGTAACTTTTCACGTAAATTTAACAAAGCTTGGCAATGTCCCAAAACTTTGCTCTGTTAACCCTAATTCCTCAACAATGAAAGTGAAAGTTAATGAATTGGATCCAAAGTGGTGAAACTTAAACTTGATACGTCGCCATGTCTATATAGCGGCTCTACCGCGGCCCACACCTAATTCTAACTTTATTTTGATCGATCTCTTTTAAATTTCAAAAACAATAACAATTCTAACGTGTTGCCAAAAATTATTTGCCAAATACCATAAAAATATAAATTTACGCTGATGTGATTAAATATGAAATCCATTGTTAAAACGCGGTTGCTATGAAACAGTATAACAATAAGAGTAATCATAAAGAAAATGGCGTAGTAAGAAATCTTCTCAAACTTTTAATGAATCCTATCTGTAACTCCGAACTTTTCGACTGTAGCGCTTCAAAACCGACGCCAATCAATTCTCCGTGGCCAAAAACCCCAGACCCCCAAGTTTACCGGAGTTTATTTATTCTGGGGCGATTTTCGACATTACAAACATCTCTCGTATTATAGTATAGGATAAACTGTAAAATATAGTTATAGACTGTGCTTTTACAGTTTTAAACTGGAACTTCTGCTGCCAGTATTATACTCTAAAAACAATAGCTTATTAAAGGAGGTGGTGACTGAGCTCTGATTTAAAGAGTGGTTAATTATTATTATTGCTTTCTCAGTTGTTTCGTTGTCCAGAATCGAAACTCAGGCATTAACTTTGGCAAATAACTTCATTGTTAAAAATTCAGGTAACGTTTATGGTAAATATTGCTCTAAAATGCAGTGTTTACAATGCATAATCTTTAAACAGTAAACTGTACCATGAAAAAGAAACGACTGCAGCACCAATCGATACACCATGTGACTTACTGCACGAAACAGCTAACACCCCATTTCCGCCCACCAGAAATGCTCGATTTAGTATAGTCTAGAGCAAAACGGTGAACAGAAACAATGTCCCAGGTTCGATTCCATCTGCTAGCATCTCACACTTTTTAACTACCATTTCTTTGCCGTAAAATTGTACAGCAAAATAGTATTTTGAGGAAAAGTTACTCGCAACATGGATGCTAATCAGTGGTGCACCCACGGGGGGAGCTAAGTGGCTTGAGCAAGCCCCTCCCAAAAGCAGGAAGATGAACCCTCTTGATAAAACCAAACTGCTTGAAATGCGTTTTTTGGATTAAATGTTTTTAACTTTGCCGAGAGATAGCATCCCTTCTTAATTTGACGAAAACTGACTACAGCAAACAGCATTTTTCTCTAAGACTTCAAATTCAAAAATTTTCCACATTAGGGCCACCTAGCCCCTCCCAGGAAACAATTCTGGGTGCGCCACTGATGTCACTAACTTTTACAACAAAATTTCAGGAAATTTTTTAATAGTGTTCCTTCGTCATACAATTTTCCTCTCCCAACAATGTCCGAGTCGGAGGTCTGCGAGAGTTATTCGCCTCATGCCTACAGAAAAGAGTGCAGCCGTTGCCAGAGACGCCGGGAGGAGCACCCCCTCTTGGAGCAGGATGCCGACGAGATCCGCCGAGCGACGAGGCTGTTCGGGGCGGAAGACAAGCCGAAGCACGACAAATACGCCTGGACCCCTCCGTTCTGCCCACCTGACAGACTCGACGAGTACTTCGAAACATTTCCCAAAGAAACGGTAAAGGACAGAAATTTATACATCTTACTACACAGTTTCTTAAAGTCCAGGACACTGCGAACCCCCACCTGAATTTAAGCACCCCCTCCTTTCCAAAAATAAATAAATAAACCTGTATGTGATGCACTGATACATATAAACCTTACCTTCTAATATGAATTAACATATTTTCTTTTTATTCATTTCCTTATATATTTTCATAGCTGCTATACCTTTCATCACTAAACTTTACATTATTTTAGGCTGTGGTAGTAAAACATTAATTTAAAAAGAAAAACTCTAGGAATAGATGCTATCAAACTATTTTTAATGCAAGTTTCCTAGTTATTTTGACAAAAAAAGGTAGTTCAAATTTAAATTTTAAAAGAAAAAACGCTATTTTACTTTTTTAACGCTAACGTTACTTTTTTTAATATGTAAACATCAGGGCCCTATTTAAGGGGAGGGTTTTTAGGGTTCAACCCCTTCCGAAATGTTTCAAAACTGTTCCAAAAAATAATCTTTATTATCCTTTTTGGGCTGAAAAAAAGGATTGTTATTACTTTTATTTATTTTTTAATTCCATTTGAAAAAATATATAAATACCGAATAATTATACAAACCACAGTGCTTTATACACAGTATTTATTTTTATTACTGTTATTGGGACTATCATCTCTCACAAAACAATACAGTGTTTTCCTTCAAATTTTAAACACCTGGCCCTAACGAATATAAATCAAATTTTTTTTAATGTAAAAGTGCTGAACTGTATATTTACCCGATTTTATCGATGTCAAAAAATATATGAATTTAAAGTACGTATTACTTCGAATTTACGTATACGGATCTATTTTTTGAGTTACTAAAAATACATCGAACATTTAACAGAAGGGAGATTATGTTGTGTACGCTTTAGATTTTATTTCTTCATTTAATAGATTTGGTCATGTGAATACCCTTAAAGCAGCACACGCTCTCATAAAAATAAACTATTGTAACAAAAAGTGACAGAACATACGAAAAACATAAAATTTTATTGATCATATAGAATTCATCAAAAAATATTTGGTAAACACTCCCCGAAATAAAAGACTAGTTACGACCCTGGTTTAGATGCATAGAAGACAAAGGCAAATCTTTAAATTAAACGAAAAAAGGTGGAAAAGGTCGACATGTCTTAAGTTTCTTTTATTAACGTCTCATAAAATTTAGAGATTTTGTTTTCATTCCAGTGAAACCCTGATGTTACGTTTCTCAAAGGACCGAATTAAAAACCATAAAATACGGGACACACACAGAAAGCACGTGCGGAAAAAATGTAAACTGCGGGAACAACTTAGATTTGGAGGGCGCAAAATCGCGGTTTTACTGTATTCTAATTTTTATCTTCAGTTTCTTAATTGTTTTTTTTTTTTAAGTTGGAATGATAATGTTCTGATTCGAGCTACCTTGTTAATTTTAAATAGAAAATGCATCTAATATTGTCTAATAATTAACATTCATTAAAATTGGTTCATTGTATGTGAGACACTTATTAGATTCTGAAGTACTTTTGTAACTGAACGCTCTTACTAAATGTAGCGATCAATTAGATCTCATAAAGTTGCCTTGCAGAAGTTGAAACCTTGCCCCGGGAAGCGACAAGTGGATGCAACTCGTTTTTAATAAACAAGAAATATTTAATGTAAGAGTCTAAGAAATATTTAACTTCAACATATCTTCTCTTTTTTAATAAGCTTTTATTAATTTCACATGTGGGTTTGCTTGTTTGTTTGTGTGTTTGTTTGTACGTATGTATGAATGTAACTCTGAATAAAAGATAAAATTCGTGTTCTTTGGAAAGTATAAAAGTAATAAATTTAATACTATTATTAATACTAAAGGTCAAACTATATTACATGTTGATATATTGTAAGTGTTTCAGTTGTTTATGTGTATGTAACTATGTTACATGTTGATGTATTATAAGTGCATGTAAACCCAGTGGATATTCAGTAGTTTTGAGAATCAGAGGGAAATGAGTTAGAGTATCATGAAAAATACAGTTCAACATTTAGTATTAATGATAGTATTAAGTATATTACTTTTATATTTGCAAAGAACGTGACTTTTATCTTTTGAAAATTTCTCAGAACGACTGACTTTATAAAAGTTTGATTAACTCTAAAAGCGTATTTTTTTAGTTTTTTTTTTTTACTATAATTTAATTTTTTTGAATAGGTGCCCAAATACGGCTCACCAGGTCAAGAATATCGACGACAAGTAATGCTCCGTCAGATACCACCACATGATCTGACACCAGAGTCCTGCCGCTTTCTAAAAGATGAATCACGGGATATTATGGAAAACGTTGTATCGCAGTTGCGCGAGAAATCTCTGAGAGCAGGAATAGTGGAGGTCAGTTTTGTTCATGTA
>JAXGGA010025300.1:0-10798 GCA_038373865.1 Uloborus plumipes | reverse complement strand
CTAGGGGACCAACCGATATGCTCACGTGCCCACGAGAGTCGCTGCAAGCGATGTCGTTCTGTCAGTAAAGGCACTCGAGTCGGTCTTCTGCTGGAATAGCCCAAGAAATCCAAATTTCTCCGCTCAGTTCTAGCAGACACGTCCATTGTACGTCCCACATTGATTTCTACGGTGATTTGACGCAGTGTTGCTTGTCTGTTAGAATTTACGACTCTTTGCAGACGTCGCCGGTCTCGATCTTTAAGTGCAGGCAGTCGACCACTGCGCTGTCCATGGTGGGATGTTATGCCTGAAATTTCATACTCTCGGCACACTCTTGACACAGTGGATCTGGGAATGTTGAATTCTCTAACGATTTCCGAAATGGCATGACCCATGCGTCTAGCTCCAACTAACATTCCGCGTTCAAAGTCTGTTAATTCACGTCGTGCGGTCATCATCACGTTAAAACCTCTTCACATGAATAACTTGAACAGAAATGAAAGCTCTGTAAAAGCACTGCGCATTTATACCTGTTCTATGCGATGCTACTGCCATCTGAAAATTTGCATATTGCTATCCCATGACTTTTGTCACTTCAGTGTATAAAAGAATGCAATTTGGAGAAGCGGTGGAGGCTTTTTGGAAGGGGAAAAAAAGAGAAAGAAACAATTCCGTTTACGAAAACATGGAGTGACCAAATGTTGGATTTTACAATGTCGCCCAGTGACTCTGTTTTGCATTTTCTAGGCGACAAATTTTCTTCACTAGGCGACATTAGTGTCGCCTAGTCCCTATGTTAAAAAATGCTCTGTGCTGAGTGACAAAGGTCGCCTGTTACTGTCCGAGACTTGGAGATTGCACTTCTTGAGGAGTAGAACAGTACTCCCCAAATTCATGCCCACAAGCTTATCGCATCCATACCAAACAGGTGTGCAGCACAGTCTTTACTGTTCAAGGAGACCACACGCCTTATTAAAACACATGCAACATGTCTAAACAGTACCTTTTTTTCATTTTTTACATGTAACCAAAATGTTGCCAAAATCACCTTTTTATGTTTTTTCCATATTTTCAAAGAATTCAAGATTGATTCCAAAGTTTTTAGGTCTTTTTTCCTGTATTGTGCATTGATACACGCGTACTATCCATTGTACGTCAATCCGTGGCTGTCTTGCACGGTTTTCTTCACTTTTTTTTGCTTGCTCCCCTAATTGTTTTGAGCAGTGTAGTCACAAATTTATTTCTGAGAGATTTATTTTTCTCTATTTTCCGATTTTTTTCAAAATTTCCAATTATTTCGAACACATTTTCATAGACACTGCTGTGCACTCTAATTTAAGAGTATTTTTAACTTAAATTTTTCAAATAATAGTTGCCACTTAATTTAAGATTTTTATTTAGTGTGAAAATTAACGTTTATCTAACAATCACTTGTCGATAGAGTATTGACGCAAAAAAATTTTACATCATTGTCTAAATGTGTATACTTACGCATAGTTGTCGTGTCACTGCGTCATTCTTCACAAATTTTTTTTTATCAACTATGATTATTACTAGCTCCTTCATTCCATCCAGGGACTGCAGTTCCTTGCTTATTAGCACCCATCTGTCAGGAATAGGAAGTAACCGAGCTGGCGGCAGACATCTTGCAGAAGCTAAGAGTGCCCAAAAAACTGGTAGCTAATGTAATATTAGCATACCAGCGAGAGACCAGAGCACAATGGTAAGGTACAACTCGTTAATTTAAGGTGGAGCTCGGGTATAAAATAGTAAGTTACCGCCCTTAAGCACAAAACTGCAGTCCTTGGATGGAATGACAGTTGGCGATGTTTTGCATGTGTTTCTGTCAAAGCCCTGGCCAAGGGGCGGTAATTTACTGCTTTTTAATCTTAATATTTTTCGTGTAACCAAAACTACTTAATATTTAGATAAACAAGCCTAAATATAGTCTAAAAAACTAAAATGAGCTTTTAGAGTAAATCAAACTGAAGTTTCAAAACTATTGAATATCTGCTTAGTTTACATGCACCTATAATGCATCAACACGTAATATAGTGAACACTTTAGTTATACTATTATTAAATATATTACTTTTATGTTTGCAAAGAACGTAAATTTTATTTTATTCATAGTCACATACAAACAACTGAAACACTAAAATACATCAGCATGTAATGGTATGAAAAATAGTGTAAAATATATTATTTTTACATTTGTAAAGAAAGAGAATTTTATCTTTAATTCAGAGTTACATACCCACATGTGAAACTAATAAAAGCGTATTAAAAAGTCTAATTTGGAAATAACTTAGACTAAAATTGGTACTGTGCTAAGTGTTAAAATTACTTCTAATATTTTCCCCCTTTTGTTTATCTTTTGAAATTTACAGGAATATCTAATTTTAGATTCTTCTCTTCTGAGAATCTCGTATTAGGACCGCAACTTATTCTTTTTTGGACTTGCGCAGACCCGACGGATGCCATTTCAGCCTAGTCAAAAACTAGGGGCCTGGCTCTGTGATTCTGGATCGATTTTGGAATAGTAAAATGTTTGATTTATTGGAGGAGGTATCCCTCAGGTGTCTATGAAGGCAAGGAACTTGCCATGGCTCTCGGCGGCCCTGGACTTTTGTTTCTACGAGCAAGGAAAATGACGAGGTGAAGTAATCAAGGTACTTTGTGAACTTCCTTTACTACTGAAAATTTGCACACAAATGAAGCTGCACTAATTGCATATTTTTAGTAATAAATATGAAAGTTAAATTATACAGCAAATATCTCACATTTGGTGATGTAACTTACTGTAAGCAATATCAATCACAGTCAAATTGTAAAACTACTTGCAAAACGCTATAGTTGGAAGGAATCCTTGATGAAATTTGGCCTTTTTGGAAATCTTGCCTCTTTAAAACAGGTTTTTGTTAATACTTTTGAAAAGTGTATTAAATATGTTCAGAAAACGTTGGTGTATGCAATACGTATTAGTTCCTAGGCAGGCCCGTCATTCAGGGGGGTCAATTGTCCCCCTCTGACTTTGACAAATCAATGTATTTACATAAAAGTGGGTTTTGTTTTCTGGTGAGATTGTGTTTTTACCCTTTGCCCTTCCTGGGGAAATTCGAAATGACGGGCCTGTTTCTAGGTGAATATTTTCTAATGGCATTTGATTTCTCAGTTTTAATTTGCTCAAACTCACTAAAGTTTCAAATGAGTCAGCAGTTAGTGATTTAGAAAAACTTCGTTAATCCGTCATATGCTCTAAAATTGGGCTCATTTCGTACATTGAAATGTTCAGGATTTCGCTTAAAGTGAACTAAATTTTCTGACATCAGTTTTTAAGGCTTCAAAAAAGCAGTTTACTATTGAACTACCACAGTTAACTGCAGAGCAATTGAAGTTTAAAAATCGTGTGTTTTAATAGCCTGGATTTATACAGCCTAAACATAAACACATGAAAGAACTTTAATGAATCTCTCAATCATTTAAAATGTACTTTCAGTTTTAAAAAGAACATTAAAAATTGTAACAATGTGTTTTAGCGTGCGAAACTATCAAAATAGCGACACAATATTGATCTGTTGAATTAGATTGTGCCCCAAAAAATTTTAAAACGGAATAATTGTATGAATCAACTAAAGGCATGAATACCTCAATCACTTTTCTGATACTTATTTCGGTTAAGCTCATCAAAGGTCTTCAAATGAAACTCAAGATTTGCTTGATTTAACCATGGGTTTGAAACTGTAGGAAAGGTTAAATGCATGTTTTTCTCGATTATCTGCGGAAAATAGTTAGCGAGACAGCATGTTTTAAAAGAGCTCTGTCGACTGGATAGAAGTGCCGGCCTTCTATTCAGTCGCGTCAGCTACGTATGTCTTGTGTATACATTTGTATTTTTGGAAATTAAGTTTAAAATCAACTTCAAATGTTGTCTAAATTTTCCTCAATGGACAAATCAACTAAAGTGCAAAATTGACTACCCTAACTTGAGTTTAATTGTCTGGAACTATAATTGAAGGGGCAAGTGGATAAAGGTGATATGTGACAATTTTTGAAACTTTTACCATGGATGAAGGTGATGAGTCCATCTGAATCCAGGTCCTCTTAATCACAGAAATGGTTTGTAATAAAATATTTTTGGAAAAAATAGAACCGACTTCAGTTGGAAATTGCTCTAAAAAGTAAAAAATTGTTTTCTTTGAACACCATCGAAACTACTTTTAAACATAAGTTTTGAAGTCGGCGCAAAAACAATGTATAGAATCATACGCAACTATAATTCAACAATATACATTTTAATGGATCCAGGTTCTTTAAAAGCATTTGCATACATTTCATTCATTACCACACATTCGTGTAATGGTACAAATATTCTGATTTTAATTTTCAATGGTTTCTCTGAAAAATGTTGGCAAAATATGGTTAAATATCATTTTACCTATCGTTTTCGCGCCGACTTCAAAACTTATGTTTAAAAGTAGTTTCGATGGTGTTCAAAGAAACCAATTATTTTTTACTTTTTAGAGCAATTTCCAACTGAAGTCGGTTCTATTTGTTCCAAAATTATTTTATTTTATTCTTTTTAGTGTAAGTGTACTTGTAAAATAAGGTAATGTTTCCATTACGGAACTTCACCTAATTTTCTTAAGTAAATGCTCCATAAAATAAACTGAAAAAAAAAGGAAGAAACTATCAACGTGTCTAAAATTATAAACGATTGACACTAAAAAATAATCTTTGTTATTCTCTGGTATTTATTTGTGTACTAGCTTAATCAAAGCTATTTAAAACAAATAATCTTTGTTATTCGCTGGTATTTATTTGTGTACTAGCTTAATCAAAGCTATTTAAATATCAACGGTTTGTCAGCTAATTTATATTTCAAAGCAATTCTAGTTTCTCGTTGTTCATAAGATTTTAACACATACTACGTACGTTACCGCTAATGAGTTTCATGTTAGATTTAGTTAAGCCTTGGTTCAAATTTTTCATCATGATTACTATTAATATTGCTGTTGCGAGGCAAAAAATTTTTGCAACAATGGATTGAAAATTTAATCATTTAATGGGGAAATGACATGAAATTTACTGTTTTCCATAATTTTTTTCTAGTGAACAAATATCGTCATATGAGTACATGGTACGTAAGTTACACCATCTCCTATAGATTGAAAAAAAAATCGTCCAAATCGGTTCTGTAGATCTGATGTTATGTGCGAACAAACAAAAAAAAAAAAAAAAAAACATACGCTTTGAATTGATAACCTCCTCCTTTGTTGAAGTCGGTTAAAAAAGAATGACCCCGTTTTACCAGTTGAGAAAAATCCATTAAAAAAATAATACTTTTTTCGAAAGCTTTTTCTAGAAATTAAAAAAAAAAATGTAACATACCACCTTTATCCACTTGCCTCTTCAATTGTTTAAAGATTTTTCTATATTAAAGTGGATAAAATCATAGAGAATCTTTAATTTGTGTGTAAAATCGAATTGAAAAACGCACATTGAATAGTTCTTACGAAAAGAATCTCGTTGCAAACAAGGACTAGACACTACACTTGTTCAAGGTAGTTGGATTTTAAGCTTCATGCCGTGGTTGAAGAATTAGAAGCAGTAATTTTCATCACCCCTCCCTCCCAAACCTAAATTGGCACCTTTATCAACAGGGATACGAGAAGTGTTCACTATGAAAAACCAATTCTACGTGTTTGGATTCCTACTGACTGGAATCGTTGCTAATTAGAGGCAACTTTAACCAACAACCAATTTTAAACTTGATTTTTGCATTTCTTGTGGTAGTTCAAAATTTAATTGCTCTTTTTGAAAATTTTACTCAAATTTGATCTCAACAGTAAGTTTATATTTTGACGAAAAATACACATAACATGCAATTATGCCTAACATACTATCAAACGAATTGTATGCATTGTAATTCATGATGTATCAACTATTATTATCTCTTATCAGAGGGAGGATTTTATATTTAATACCTTTTTGGCCAAAATCAGAACAGTAATTCCAAATAAGAGCTAAAAAATCCTAAATGGGAGGATTTGAAATTCTCGCTAAATTGCATGGAATTGATAGCTTTATTTTGATAATGCTATTATAAAAAAAAGTGGATACACAGACTGTCTGTGCATCCATAAGCTCAAATTTTTTTTGCATTGAAAAAGGCAGTCTTTGTAACGCCGAAACACGTGTCTGCAGTATCCCTGCTTATTTGTGCCTCCCTAACGTTGTATTTTCTCTACAACATTATCACAAAGGTATTTGTAAACTTCAAATATTGAATATTTAAATTGCTTCAAAAATTATATTAAGGATGTGAGACGAAAAAAAAAAATAAATGCCTTACGATTTAAAAAAAAAATGGAAATGTAAACATTTATTGACACTGATAGAACTTGCAGGGCCGTATTTAAGGGGCTTTTTTCTAAAGTTCAAAGCCCTTCCAAAATTTTTAAATACTGTTCCAAAGACTTACTTTTTGTTGTACATTTTTTGGTGAAAAATTCATTATTTTTTTGTTTGTTCTTTTTCTTAATTTTATTTGAAAGGTGATATTAAAGAATTGTATGATCTGCATGTTTTAGCTGCAGTATTTATTTTTATTGCAGTTTTTGTTAAAATCTTTACGTACAAAACAATACAGCATTTTCCTTCAGATTTTGAGTACAATTTCATTTTGAGAACTATTATAAACATTCAATTTCTTTGAACTTGAAAGCTCTCTTGAAAACTTGAACTCTTATGCAACATTTGACATTTGACACCCTGAGGTCCCCCGCACCTACCGTTGGACGGTTTAACTTATGCAACATATTTTAAACGAGGTAAAAATTTTAACAAAGGTGTGTAGTGCGCATACATATTAATTGCGCATTGTAATGCGCAGACATGAGTACACGCATCTATTTTTTCGAGTTATTAAGGCTACAGTGGACAAATAAAATTGATTTTTTTCAATTATTGATTTATATGTCTAAAACTTAGTGTGCTTGTATTATTGTATATTTACGACATCTAAAAGCATAAAAAACACCAATTAGTGCAAAAACAATGAATACTTATTTTTCAAATTTCAAATTTAAGTATATTTTTAACAAAATTTCAAAATGTTCCAGGCGTCGCAATTTTTTTTCAAACTTTGAATTTCCACTTAATTTTCAATCATTAGGCATGATGGCACAAAACAATGCATTAAAAACAATGTTTTATGAAATAGTTTATAAAAGATGGCTGAAAATAAAAATTTTCAGTTGAAAAAGTCATATAAATTTTCATTTTCAGCCATCTTTTATAAACTACCACATAAAACATTGCATGTGATGCATTGTTTTATGCAATCATGCCTAATGATTGAAAATTAAGTAAAAATTCAAAGTTTGAAAAAAAATTGCGACGCCTGGAACATTTTGAAATTTTGTTAAAAAATACTTAAATTTGAAATTTGAAAAAAAGTATTCATTGTTTTTGCACTAATTTGTGTTTTTTATGCTTTTAGATGTAGTAAATATACAATAATACAAGCACACAAAGTTTTAGACATATAAATAAATAATTGAAAAAATCAATTTTATTTGTCCACTGTAGCCTAAAGAACATTAACTATTGAACAGCGTAACGTAGTTTGCTAATCATGTTTGGTTTCTTTACTTAATGGATACGTCATCTTTTGCATTTGATAATACAATTGAAGCAGCATTTCCTCATTTAAATAAACTGTCACAAAAGTTAAATCAATGTACGAATGAAATCAAATTTTAATGATAATACAGATTTAACCAGAAATACAGTTGATAAAACCCTCCCCGAAACTAGTCTGGTTACGACCCTGCTTGCCATAACAATTTTTTTGAACCTTTTGAAAAAGTTTGAGTAGGGACGTTTTGAACTAAAATCTAAGTTCTTTAAATGCTTTGAAATTAATGTATATTTTGTTACCGATAAACACTTTTTCCATGCAATGTAAATAAGTTTCTTGATAGAGTTTAAAAATCCTTTTTTCTATTCGGTTATTACATTTGAAAGTGTATGAACGAACATTTTCTGATGTTTATCTTATTTCCCTTATTGTGAGAAACGTGATTATACGATACTAGTGCAGAAAACACAGCAGCATGAGAGAACCTAATGCACTTGCAGAGGAAATCTAATTATTTGAAAGAAAAAGGACTTAGTTACGTCTTGAGATCCCAGAAAAAATAACTTCGAGTTGAGTTTATAGTTTTGATTTAAAACCACAAAAAGAAGCGGAAACAAAATTTCAGAAATTTTAATGAATCAGTATGATCTACCAAACCATCAAAGACTGTCTACTAGCTCCGAAAACAGTTCAAATTCCATTCAGTACCTTTGGTTCCAAATTGAAGGAGCATAAATTGATAGTAGGGAAATACCTAATCTTGTACAAGGTATTTGTCAACTCGTTCCGAACTCTACCGCGACAAGTGGTTTTCCGAGAAATGGGATTCTTTCGTCACAAAGCGAATGTTTGCCTAGTGGAAGCTCTGGAAACTTCTTTGCTACCTTTTAACTGCATTTCAAAAATCATTAGATTTCTATCCATAAAATAACATTCTTTGAACAATATCACATTGGTATTATCTAATACAGGGACGCTCCGAACTGAAATTTTTAAGAGGGGGGAAATTATCAATTGCCGAATGAAGTTCCAATTTTACCGAATGATAAAATGCAAGCATGCACATACAGGGCCTGATTACTGAATAGGCCAACTAGGCCTAAGGCCCCCACAATTTAGGGGCCCCCAAATGGTTAAAATTGTTGAAGTCAATACCTAAATTTGTTTCATCCTATGCCTGAAATTGTAAAAACTCAATACAAGGGGCCCAAAAAAAGTATTTGGCCTAGGGCCCCGTGATATCTTAATCGGGCCCTGTGCACATATATCGTACATGCATAACATTTAGCGAGAAAAAACTTTAGGCATCTTTTAAAGAACAATTCTAAAAATTAAAAAGAACAAATAATCTGTTCCAATATTGTCTTCAAATTGCCGAATCGACAGCAAAATGTGCCGGATATGGAAATTATTGGAAGGTCAGTGACCTCCCGTGACCTCCTATCGGGTGCTCCTGATCTAATATGCTATTCAACAATAGGAAATGGGACTCTATTAGACATAATGAATATAATATTTTCACATTGTTAGTGCTGTGCTTTGAACAAACAAATCTTACACACTATCACTAATCTTTTAAAGAGTGATGTGTTCGATGATGAAATGTATGCGAATGAGCGACAGTTCCCCCAACTGCCTCGGCGTTCTTTACCTTTTGAAGTCAAAGCTTACTGTTTGAGAAGAAAGTGGTATTTGAAAGTTCTTTGCAAATTGTATATTGATCCTCTTTCAACAATAGTGATATAAAATATCAAGTGTTTCAAGTATATAGTAATGCTGTCTGTCCATGAAAGCCGCTCCTTGCACTCGCGAACAGTTCCACTTTAAGGGGTGATGGGTTGTGAGCTTGAACTTTCTAAAGTTTGCAATTTAAAACTTGCATTTGCTATATCCTTTTGACATATTCAACTAAACTATGTATTTGAAATTAGCATCATTCTACGTTGTCTGATACGGCTCAAAATGCTTTTTGTTAATCTTCCCGTTATTGTTCTTACCTATCACCTCTATTTTGGTAAGATCAGAGAAGACCAGACGCATGTGTAAATACACGGAAGGTTTTAATCAAGATCAAACAGTACTTGACGCTTTCTTCAGAGTTATCCCCTCCCCCCAATCAAACAACACTATGGTCCCTATAAAGAGCTTGTCTTATTTAAAATAATTTCCTTTTTGGAAGGAAAGAGTTTAAATCCTCCCGTTATTGAGGATTAATGAATAAATTTGAAAAAAGTGATATTGAAGTAGCGAAAGTCAAAACGCGAAGTGACAATTATTGAAAACTTGTATAATCGATCTGACGATCACTTAAAGATGCTAACTTAGCCGAAGTGGTTCCTTATTACGGTTGCTGTGATTACGATTTCTATTTTCTTAGATTCCTGCAGGATCCCGTTATCAAACCCGGGCCACGGGACCCTAGGACCAACTGGAAGGTAAAACCTTTCAAACTAAAAAAAGAATTTTTGAAACCGATCCAGGCGCCTTCGAGTAATCTTGTAACATAAATGTAAAAAAAATTCTCCGATGAATTGTATAACCCCCCTCCTTTTTTGAAGTCTGTTAAAAAGGGCGTAAGTACACTTTTTCACAAATAATTTATGGTTTTATATTTGAAGATAAACATTGATTCGCGTGAAAAAAGTATTTCTAACGGTATCCGTAACGACACAACAAGCAGGCAAACACTTTTTTTCAATTAAGTGGCGTGAGTCAATGCTCTAATTTTGTTTAAAGGCTATGAATCGGCTAAAAATTTCAGAACAAGTGCACTTGCACTTAACTTCTGCCTGTTCGCGGAATTTGTGCCTCATTTTAAGTTTTGGAGTCCGCCATAAGATAGCTCCTTCAAGAGTGCTAAAGATGAATTTTTTACACTTTTGCCTTAAAATGTTCACTAAGTGTGTTCAATATGTGTAACTTTCATGAATAAAACTATTATGCATCTTAAACTTGATTTATTTTCCTTCAAATGGTTTGTTTTATTAGTTCTTAATTTCTTAAAATTGCAAAAAATTTTTTAGATATTTTTGCACTTATTTACTCAAAGTATGGTCAAAACTTTAGTGTTTAATTTATGGTTAAAGTTTTATAAATTTTGCTTCCAAATTTTTTGAAATTTTCATTCTTAAAAATTTTCCAAATAGGAATGTTAACTTCCTGAAATTTGAAA
>JAXGGA010025299.1:0-10799 GCA_038373865.1 Uloborus plumipes | reverse complement strand
TCAAATTTAAAGCGATTAAGCCTAATAAATGATTAAATATGAAATCCATTCTTGCAAACCGTCGTTGCTATGAAACGGTGATAACAATGATAATGAGAATTTTGAATGAAGGCTTAACTAAATCAAACACGAAACTCATAAGCGGACCACTTACGTAGAATTTTTATCGCTAGCTACTGGTAATATTTTGAAACATTTATTTGTTGAAGAGCCATCTACTTATATTAAAAACTGAGTATCTATGTCTGCTTTTTTTCTTTGAGCGACCTGAACTTACTGAAACTTTCCTCACCATCTTGAAGACGTGAAGCATCTCAATAATTCGAATGATTTTTTTATATAGGAAAAAAGTAAAGGCGTGAAGCGCCTGTAAGCGAGCCGCCTTGGCGGGGAGTAGTTTCTTTAAATTTTTTTCTCACTACTTTCAGGGCACGAAGTGCCCGTGCAACGCCGGGCCACGTGCGTGGTATGTCTTGAAATCGAATGAACATTAAATTATATCAAATAATATAATTTCAGAATGAGGTAAAAGTTAGAGAGGGGGGACGTTATGCATCAGCATGCCGCAGGAAGCTAATCTAGCTGCCCTGGCAGCTAGTTTAAGTAATAAAACTTGGCTTTTTCACGGTTGCCATTCAACTAACTGTCATTCAAAAAGCAAAATAGTAAGAATGTTGAAACATGCAATTTAAAAGATAAATTTTGGAAAATATCCCCCCCCCCCTGATTTTTTTTTTAATAATGATTTTGGAAAAATAGTTTGAAACGTAGTAACTGACTGACATAAATGTATCTTTTGTGGAAAGTAATATTGATTCAATAAGGATTTTTCGGAAAGTAAAAGGAATTTTTGATAATTAGGATCACGGACTAATGAATAATCTTTCGGCACACACATCAATTTTGCTACACTTCTTTGGCTTTCAAGAACCTCTTAAAAATCCCCCCCCCCCCCCATTAAAGAAACCAATACAGTTTACCAATATTTTTTATTTTCATTCCTCATATAAATTTTCGTCTAGATTTAATTGCAGCAAAATCATTAATTATGTTTTCCGTGTCGACGCGGTTCAACAGTTTCTGTTCAATATACAGTCCCATAATTGTATCACAAAAAGCGCACGGAAAACCAGTTGCTCCCAGACTACAAGCTCAAAACTTAACATTCTTTTGAAATCTACCACGCTAAAAAACAGAATGAAACACAGTTGAAAATTGGAATGTTCTCGAACATTCCAAAAGAAAAACCGTTATGCCTTGCACATATAAAATCAAAACAATAGCATAAACCAAAAAAGCAAACTTGTACGAAAAAGCAGCTAAAGAACAATCGATGAAAAAAAGAAAAAATTCGGGGCCCTATATTGGCATCTTAACTTTTAAAAAATGGGGAAAGAATTTTTTGAGGGCCCCTAATCGGGCGTTATGGGGCTATTGAAAAATCAGACACTTGCTGTAATAAAACTATGACATCGAATTTAAATTAGAGGTGAAATAAATTTGGGGACTCCTAAACCGGCTGTAAAAGAAAAACAAACCGACAAACAAACGGTACAAAGCAGTGCCCATGTGCGGTCGCTAGCTGGTATTTTAATTTCCCATTAGCTACCAGTCTTTGCTCTATAAGATGATTTTCGCCTCCCTCCAACTCGTTTACTTTCGTATTCCATGCAAGAGCGCATCCAGCTTCTGGCTAAGGAGGGGGTCATTTTCGGAAAGGGGGGGGGGGTCAAAATGCAATTTTTGGGCAAAAATGGGAGGTTTTGACAATTTTTTTTATCAAATTTAGTATCAAAAATGCAATTTTTTGCTATATTTTGTCGGTGAAGGGGGGGGGGGTCATGACACCCCATGACCCCCCCCCCCTCTGGATCCGTGCCTGATTCCATGCTGATGAGGGAATAATAAGCCCGAAACTGCAGTCCATTGATCGAAATGAACGAGTTGGCGGTGTATTACAAACAAACGGTAGTTTAGTTTGTTGGTAAAAGCTATAGCCATCGTATTGGAGCGTTAGAATCCAGTCGAACTTTGTGGCCCTATAGCATAATATAGTAATTTAAAACAACGCTGAACGAAATTGGGGGCCACTAAGCCGGCCCACATAGGCCTATTGATATAAATTCCAGTCGAGCATAGGTCATCGTCTTTTAAAATATTTATGAAACAAATTTGGGTCCCCCAAAGCGGGGCCCCTAGGTTGGACCTTATTAGCCTATTGGTATATATTAGTCCCCGGCTGCAAAAAAGCTCGTTCGTTTAGCTACAGGTTGCAGTTATATCTAAAACCAGTGCATTCGAATTTTAGATTCTAGGAGAATTTCGGGGCAGGTACATATGCACGTGCTGACAAGTCGAAAAAACGACTCAACATTAATTCAGGGGTGTTAGCAAATTCAAAATTTGGACCCAAATTTGAGGAAAAAAAATTTGCTATCGCAATACCTCCTTTACTGCGTAAAAGGAAGTAAAAAACAGGGAAGGGGCCTTCTTTTGTTTAGCTGCGTACTTTTCCTATTTAGTAATCCGGCCCTGCGTGGATTGGGTAGCTCGCGAGCGGCCCATTTTCGTCGCGGAAGGAACAGAAAAAAAAAAAGGAACACAGAGCTTAACCAGGCCCCGGAGGAAGTTAAGCAGCCTATTCCTTAACATACACACAATCCTTACTCAAATTAGCATCACAGCAAATATGGTGATAGAAGGTAGAAACACCCATAATTCATTTTTTTTATTCATTAAATTAAAAAAAAAAAAAACCGGCCCTCGGAGGACCGGCCCTTCTGAAATTTTCCCAAACTCCCACATAGCCAGTCCGGCCCTGATCCGCACATACATCCGCACATACGTACATACAGACGTCACGAGAAAACTCGTCGTAATTTACTCGGGGGTGGTCGAAATTGATTTTTCGGCTGTTTGTATGTTGTTGTGCTGACAGGTCGAAAAAACTACGCGACATTCATTCAGGGGTGAGCAAAGTCAAAATTTAGACTGCAATTTGAGTGAAATTTTTTTCGTGATCACAATACTTCCTTTACTACGTAAAAGGAAGTAAAAATACTATGTTTATTTACATTCAAAATTCCCAATGTTCCCCATAATTCCGGGTTTATTCCCCAAAATTCCCGGGTTTTTTCCCGGCTCTCAAAAACTACGGGTTTTTTGCATCTCTAGTTAGATATGATCTCTTGTTGTTCTTGAAACGCGGTGTTGTTGGGAATTCCACGCCACAAATAATTGCTGGAAATGGTATAATTCAACCGCGACGAGATGGCCGGTGTCAATCAAATGAGAAAACGAGTCCATTCCTTAAAATAGGTAGAATTTCTACCCATTCAAATTCCCCCATCAATTGTGAACACCATTCCTCAATTTTCATCTGCGTATCGCCCCTTCCTAAAAATGGACAATCCTAAAAAAAAGGAGGAGTCATAGTAGTCCGTGGAGTTAGTGCAAAAATATTTCACTTCCGGATACCAGTCTGAAATTTTATGTGGGGCTTATATTCACGAGGACAAACGCCGGGAGACACTTGATCGGAGGTCAAGGTCATTCTGTGATGACGTCATCAAAATGGCCGCTTTTACAGGTAAATACGTTCGTTTAACTGCTTAAAACTCCATCATAGATTCAAATATTGCAAAACTCAAATATATCATCTGAAAGCTCTTTAAAAGAGCTATTCAGAAATATTGAATTTTTTATTCTGAGGTCAAGGTCTCACCTGTAATGACGTCATCAAAATGGCCACTTTTACAGGTAAATACGTTTGTTTACCTCCCCCTAAAACTCCATCATAGATTGAACTCCATCATGATCTCTTTAGGGGAATATTCGTAAAAATTATAAAAAAATCTAAAAAGAAAAAATTTTAGCAAAAAAAGAAAAGAAAAAATTAACAAAAAGGAAAAGTAACAAGGAATTTCAAAGGCAATTCCTAGTTCTATCCCATATTCGATTGAGCTAATTTATTAATGTAAACAACAACTTTTCGAACTTTACGGTAAATCCACAAACGGTGTATGCTTTTTACTTATTTATTTTTTTATTTTTTTAAAAAGTAGCGAAGTAGCGACTACAATTCAAAAGTAGTTTGTAGTCGCTACATTAAAAAAAAGTAGTTGTAGTTGTAGTTAACTACATTTATAACAAAGTAGTTTTGTAGTTCGCTACAAAAGAAATGTAGTTTTTCCAACTAGTGGTCAAGATGTATGAAAGATTGCCTAAAGATTGTTATAACAATCTTGTTATAATATACTTTATGCAATCTTTATACAAGATTAAATACGCAATCTTGACGCCGTCTATACGACATCAAGATCCGTCAAGATTGTTGCAAGAAGTTTTGCTTCTTGTAGGGTAGTACTAAAAGAATCATAAATTTAAAAATAAATCAAATATTGCACCATATTTTTATCAAACTCACTTCTTTTTTGCATAAATAATAATAATATCTAGAAAAAGAAGAAAAAAATTAATATTGATCGCAAAAAAATCAATTAAAATAAATAAAAAAAAATTCAATCAAATAAATTTCGTTATAAGTAAGTGCTTAACACTTTTTTGAAGTCTTTAAGCTAAAATGAAACATCAAATTTAAGATGTAAAGTTTAATCTGAAGTTAATGTAGACATTTTCATTAAATACAATTAAATTGCAATTAGCATAAACAAAAATATCTTCACGTGGATTTCCGATCATGTGTCAGCCAGCCTTAGAAAAATTCTTCAGCTAGAAAAATAATCAATATTGAAGAATAACAGAAATAGTTTAAGAATGAAATTTAATCCGACAATTTGAAGTGAAAATAACAAATAAATAAATAAATAAAACACCATGCATAGAGATTGTCATATGACAAGATAATGCCAAGATCATGATATTTTCTCGTTATAACAATCTTTATGCAAGATCACAAAAGCAATATCATCTTGCATAGAGATTGTCATAACAAGAAAATGTCAAGATCTTGATATTTTCTTGTTATAGCAATCTTTATGCAAGATTGCATATCAAGAAAATAACAACCTATCTTGTTATTTTCTTGATATTAGGTCGCATGCTCCTTGTCAAACAATCTTGTGGCAAGACTGACAATCGAAAATTAGTAACATAACAATCTTGTGGCAAGATTGCCTTCTTGACACGTCAATCTTGCTGCCATCTTGAGGCAAGCAGTTTTGCTTGCTGTTCGGTACCGGTTGAGAAGCACACTGATCTACACTGCGCGGTCTGTTAGCCTATGGGCAATCTTCACCTCTCGGCACGTCTCTGCCACCAACAATTGACTAAATTACGTTTTTAAAGCTTCAGTTTGGAATAAAAATTTCGGGGTATTACTCCGCCAATACCTCATTACCCACACCATTGTACTTTTCCTAATGTCTCCAAAAACTTTGCTTTTATGGTTTTTATTAAGTTACTTAATAGTCCGGGACCAGTAAACTTGTATAACCAATGTTTACACCCACACCCCAACCCCCCCCCCCCCCCCACCCACCCCCCCCCCACCCCCCGCCCCCCCCCCCCTCCCCCCCCCCCCACCCCCCCCCCCCCCTCCGCTACCCCCCCCCCCAACCCTCCCTCGGCCCCTTCTCCCACAATTTAAATGGCACCCCCCCACCCCTCCTCCCTCCCCTCCCAACCCTACCCCCAACCCCCCCTAGAAGCCATCGAAGGTTTTTTTTTTAATTTGAAAAAGTCTTAGCACGAAGAGTCACTCATATTCCTGCTACATCTACAGCGTTATGTTGATATAAAAATAATATCTCTAGGTGGCGCGCGTAATGTTTACTTCAGACAGCTGACAGCACGTTGTGAAATTTGTTCTCGCTCTCAATCTCGGTCCTCTTCTGTTTCTTGCTCTGTTAGAAAGTTATGGTTTGTTTAAAATAATTTTGCCGTTTCGCATCGAATCGAACTCGTCTATTTAATCTAATTGTGGCATACTAGATTTATGCCAAAAGTTTTCAATGGATAATACGCCAGGGTATTCTTCTGAATCATTTCTCCCATTCTCTCAAAAACTGAAAGATCAAAGTTATAATGTTCAGCCAGGGAAAGAAAAGCGGCGAAAAGCCGATTCTCAGTATTATATTCCATGGAAGAAAAAAGATGATTATTCGTGTGGAATTATTGGGTAACTATTTCAAAATTTCACAACAGTTATTGAATTTTTTTTCTTTATGTAGCTAATATTTAAATCTTGAGTAACCGAATAATTTACTCGATTCTGATTTACGAGGCATTTTTGTGGTACGTCCCCGCTTAAAAGGAGGGTCTAATTCAACACGAAAGCTGATAACTATAATTGTTTTAAATTTTTTATCCTCAACTCTTTTCTTATCACGAAATTTTAGTAATGTTGTATAACTCTTTAGTCATTTGGAGCCGTATTCTTTTACTTAGAGTGCCAAGAGAACCAGTGCATTCACTGAGAATACTAAAATCTGCCTTGCAAAAAAATAAAGAAAAAGAAACCAGTTAGAAGCTGACTTTGCTAACTTAGGCAAGCAGCAGAAAAACCTCGTTCTCCAATGCTTTGTCTCTTAAGTTCAGGATTCTCATAGTCAAAAATCTAACCCACATGGCAAATTTGAGAGCAGAGATTATATTCTTTGTCTTTGGTGAAATTATTATGGGGATGATGATGGGGATAATGTTAGTCCTTCTCTCCTTGCTCTTGCTCTTTGTATGATAATGGTTCAATTTTGCCTCATAGTTTTGGATTTCATTTTCTTTTTTCTCTCATATCAAGGACAAATTCAGAAGTGTTTCAAGGAGGGGGCGATTGACTTTTTTACTTACACTGCTTGTCTGATTAGCACATGATTGGGTGGCGGGAGCTTTTTAGCACATTACTTTATTCATAAAATATCGAGATTTAGCCAATGAGGTGGAGGCAGGAGGTCTCTGAACATATTCCTAGTCTTTACCATTATCAAAGGTATTCTAAAATTGTAGTTTTTGAACCTGAACTTCGTAAAGATTCTAGCTGAATATTCCAATCATCCCTTAACATCATCAAAGGTCATCAAATTTTTGCTTTTGGGTCTTCAGTTTCGAAAAATTGCCGGAAGAAAATCTATAAATCTGATCCCTTCCCCTAATGTCATCTAAGATTGTGGACCCAACTTCTGTTTTAGGACTTCAATTACAAAACATTACCTATAAAAGTCTCAAGGGAGGGGCGAACACCTCATCGCCCCTCCCTTTTATCCGTCCTTGCCTCCTATCAAAGCACAAAAACTCCCAGTTGCTTTTAACCCTTTGACATATTCCCATCGTGTGCAGAATATTAATATAATTTGAAGCTAAACAACACTCTTACTTTGTTAAATAAATGCATGAAAGTATTGGTCGTTAATTAAGTTATGTATCATTTTTCTATTCCTTTTAGGCTTCATGAAGAGATTGAAGATTTCTATGAAGTAATGCGCCCAACTGAATTTGAAGTTGAAGTGCGGTTGCGAGTTATTGAACATATTTCAAGAGTTGTTCATGCTCTTTGGCCTTATGCTATTGTAAGTAATAGATTTTGATATACATATTCTGATCATAAAAGGGCAATCTAATCTCCAGTTATAAAAATGAGTAATGTTTTCAAAAATAAAAGAAAGTTTTGAAAAAGTATGTAACTTTAGTTATTTCGTGAAAGGTTGATAGATTGGCAGTTCCATGATGTCAGATGTTGATTTTTCTTGAAAGTGATCAATAAAAGTTAAAAATTTTTGAAGTGTCGAAATTGATGAGCATAACCTTTTCCTCAATGCTGACACATGTAGGAATAATTTAAAGACCTATGGAGTTTTTAAAAATAGTTTATTTCAAATATGAAAAATAAAAAACCTGATGGTGTCATACTTTATTAAATGGGAACTGAAAATCTACTTACATTGTAAAAACCTAAGATTCAGCTCAGTGAACTGTTTTAAATTTTTTTGCTACTTGAATGTTGAAGGGCGAACATTAAATATGTATCTGGAATAAATACTGTTGTCCCTGCTTAATTGGGTAATGGATAAACGAATACCCTGCTTATACAAATAAAACCCTCGGAACCGAATATTTCCATGTAGACGCAATATTGATCCCTGCTTAATCGAATAATTTCCCGGATCATCGAATAATATTGATCATTAATAGCAAATATTTTTGCTGTGAAAATTTTGAATAAATGAAAAATAAACCGAGTTAGAACAATTTTTGACTTCAAAATATCAAATAGTATTTTTTGCTAGCAATAAGCAAGAAAGATAACATTTAATTTCCATCAAAGCATTTCCACTATTCTATTTTTTTTTGTCACTGCTTTATAGAAAGAAAAAACAAGAGAGAGCGTAGTCGATAATTAATTAAATGACACAAAGAAATATAAATGTAGCAGATTATATAATAAATTGATAATATGATAAGTATTAGATGGAAAACACAACAACAAAGAGGGAGAAAAGGAGTTAGAAAAGCGTTTCCAAAAGACTTTGAGCAAGCAATCAACTTCGTGAAAAAGAACTCTTTTATTTTTCAGAAATGTGCTTTCATTTTGAATTAAAATATTGTTACTCGTCCTCCAGTTTCAATTCTTGTTTACGTTTTTACAGGATAGCACCGCGGACCCCTTGGCTTGACGCCGGGGGCCCGCTGACCCCATTTTTGGAAACTGATTTATGGTACAGTGAAACCTGTGTATAACGATACTGTACATAACGATAAACCTGCCTATTACGACATTTTGGTTTGGTTCCAGCCAACAATTTGAGCTTTTTGCTCAAACTGTCTATAATGATAATCTGTCTATAACGATATTTTTTCTCGGTCCCTTGAGTATCGTTATACACAGATTTCACTGTATTATGAAAATTTAAGTATATTATACATTTCATACGTTGTTCAATAATTTAAATTGAATTTATTTAAAAAAAAAAATACACATTTTGTGATGATTTTTTTTTCGTTACAATTTTTTAAAAAATTGTCTACCATTTGTCATGTTTTAGTACCATTGGCTACTAGAGATGAGCCGGGCTCGGCCCGAGCCCGAGACGTACTCGGGCCCTTTAACTTCAAGCAGCTTTCGGGCTCGGGCGGGCTCGGGCTCGATCTCATATTAAGATAGTCAGTTTTTATACAAATACAACGTTCACGGAATAAAATATTGGGGTACTTAAAGAGCGTGAGAACAGTTTTTCTTAATAGCAGCAATAATAATAATAATAATTCAAAAAGATAGCCCCCACTTATAATATATTTGCGATTGCTATTACGATCTAATGGCAGTGCATCCCAAGTGGAAATTAAAAATATGCATTGATGTTTGATAGACTCGGGCTCGGGCCGGGTCGGGCTCAAAACAATACGATGTTACTCGGGCTCGGGCGGGCTCGGATTAAAAATCCTCGGGCTCAGGCGGGCTCGGGCCTTCAAAAGTGAGCCCGAACTCATCTCTATTGGCTACCAAAATTAAGAATTTGAGTTTTGAAGCATATGGAAGAGCCACTTTTGTTCTTATAGTATTTATGACAGAAACTGAGGAGCTGTTTCTTGTAATCACTAAATTTATTAATTGAATTTTTCTTTCAAATTGTAGAAGTTTATTAATAAACAAATTATGTTTAAGTATTCAAAATGTATTTTTTTTTCTTTTGAGGGGCTAAATAAATAATTTTAATTGATTTGAATCAGTTTGTATGATGACATTTATGACTTTTTTTTTTAGGTAGAAGTTTTTGGTAGTTTCCGAACTGGTTTATATTTACCATCAAGGTGAGTGAATACAGAATGAGTGGAAGCTATAGCAATGTAAATATTTTTTTTCTACTGTACTGTATTAAAAGGTTAAACGAAACATAATTGTAACTTAATTACAAATATAAATATGCAACTGCAAAATAAAAATGGCATAAATGTTTTGCTCTTAATTTTAAGTTCTTTTCTGAAAAAATGTAAATGAAGAATGGTTACGTAAGATTTTCCTCATTGTTTTTGTGTGGACTTCAAAACTTATGCTTAAAAACAGTATCGATGGTGTTCAAAGAATAAAATTATTTTTTACTTTTTCGAGCAATTTTCAGCTGCACTTTGAATCTGGTTCTATTTTGCTTTTTAAATATTTTTTGACAACAGATAATTTTTTTTTTATTTTTATGAAATAATTGAATCAAATAGTTTATCTTGTATTGATTGGGAGATTTATGTATTGCATCAAGGCTGATTTTTTTTCAATATTTTTAGTAGCAAGTGCAATTTTCATTACTTTAAAAATAATGGGCAAGTGACAACTAGAAAACTTTTAAAGACTTTTATTTTTCCTTAAAACTGCTTATGGAGAAGATTTGTATAATACCAGCTCAAAAGTAACTTTATTATTCTTTTACAAATTAATGAGGTGTTTACACATTGTTTTGACTGAGGAAATGATTTGAATATAAGAATTATGTCTTCTTTTTTTTTTTTGTCAATAGCAATTAATGTTGTGTATAAAATTATGTATATTTAAGTATTAGAGGCCATGGTGAACTCCCCTCTATCTCTTTCTGATGTTTGGGGATTTTTTCAACAGCTTGCAACATCCCATGCTTCAAGCAAACAAGTGGGTTTTATTTTATATGCAAAAGATTTAACCTTTTTCTCAATACCAGAATGTACCTTCAACAACACAAGAAGATGAATAATTTCTGAAAAGAAAATTATAGTTTTCAGTCATGAACTTTGGAAGAGGTCTCAAAATTTTGAGGAGTCTGAAAATGTTGAATTAAAGAGGTCTGAAATTTTTGTCTTAGCTGAGACTTTTAAATTAATGC
>JAXGGA010025298.1:0-10799 GCA_038373865.1 Uloborus plumipes | reverse complement strand
CACGGACAAATAGTCCTTCTTTTCAGCAAAATTTTTGATACAAAATTTTCTTTCATAATTCTGTTTTGACGCTAAACTTTTAGCAATAGCTTTCTGTATATGTTCTGCTTCTAGTTGCACTTTTCTTTCAATCGGTCCATTCCGAGCTTTTTTGGTTGAAGACAGATAGGAAGGACAATTGCGAAAAATTGATGGTATCGCTCCTTTTCTTATTCTTGGCTTCTTCAATTTTGCTGATAAAGATTCACCAGTAGATTCATTATCAAAAGTTGTTATAACATCTATGTCACCTTCTTTAACACATACCTAATAAAAAATCAAATAAATATCAAGCTCAAATGCACAACAGGTATGTTAATTCATCATAGAAAACAAGCTGAGATACAATTTCTAAAGGTAAAGTTTAATTTAAGCAAAGAGCATCTTGAAAAGAACTGTATTTAATCAAGTCAAAAAAAGAAATTCCAAAATTAGTTTAGCCTTTTTTAATTTTTTACTGTATCAATTGATATTTACTTTTTAATTTTTATTTTAAAATTCTTAGACAACATATATTTTGAAAACATGCAAACATGAATGTAATAAAGCTGTAATTAATTACATAATACATTTTAAAATGTTATAAAGTAATTATTTATGCTGATTTCTTTTGTTTAATCTTCAAAACAGTTTACTGGGAGGCCCTTTGTAATGCCGAAACTCGAGTCTGCAGTATTCCTGCACGTTTGGACTTTTAACATTTAGTTTTTAACCGTAGTTTTTAACCTTAAAAGGTGTTTTATATTTAAATACAAAATGTTTGTTTGTAATTTTTCTAAGTAACAACTTACTCTTGTATTCTTAGTCACTTTCAAGTCTTTTCTAGAAATAGCTTTGATCCATTTTGATTTCAGATCTTCATCTTCGGGGAAACTAAAGATGCGGACTTTATTTTCTTTGTTATAATTTCCCTGGCAATTAGCAACACAGCAACTATTAGGCATCTGCAAATGAACTAATTAAACAGTTTATTTCTATGACATATTATAAACTGAACAAATATATGTAGAACGCTCAGTTAATATCCAGAATGCAAACTATTTGATTTAGTATTCAACATATGGTAATAATTTAAAGAAGAAATTAAAGGGGGGAAAAAAGATTACGAAACAAGAAGAGTGAAAAACATCAAAAAACCAAATGAATTTGGCGTTACAGCAGGTATAAGGAATCTGCAATTAAGAAATTAAACGCTCTTCATAAAAATGATGTACCTATTACAATAATTGAGCAGTCAATGATATTGAGAAACTGAAATTGAAACTGTCAATGAGATTCCTTTTATATTGTGACTAATCTTATCTTTGAAAAATACGTAAAGTTCCATACAATTTATTAAAGGAACTTTTCAATGCACAATGCAAAGCAAAAATTAAAATATGCAGCAATAGAATATTATTCATACGATATATTTTAAACAGAACAAATATTTCTCGATAGTTCAGTTAATATCCAGCATGCATACTATTTGATTTAGTATTCAACATACTGGTTATCAAAAATTAAGGAAAAATCACAAAAATGACGATTACTCAAGAAGTTACGTGTAGATTTTTATGAAACTTGGCTACATTGTACAACACATAGTAAGAAATTACCAGACAATTATGGTATTAAAAAATAATGCACTTACAAAATGAACAAATTGAGGTGGCAGTTTGATATTGGGGAAGTACCTTCAATATGGTATATGGATCCCCTCTAACAGCAATACAGCACGATCAGCGATGCGTGATGCTGTCAATTTTTCGGTCTATCAATTCCACAGGAAGCAAGAGCCACTGATCTTGCAAAGCAGTAGCAAGCGTGTCAAGGGTTTGAGGGGATGGGTTGAGGGCAGCAATACGTCTCCCTAAAGCGTCCCAAACGTGCTCGATAGGATTCAAGTCCGGGGAACGAGCTGGCCACTCCATGCGCAGAATTGTAGCGTGTTCCAGATAATCGTCTATGATGCGAGCTCGGTGCGGTCTTGCGTTATCGTCCTGTAGCAGGAATGCATCACCTATTGCCCCAGCGTATGGGCGAACATAAGTATCAAGGATGTCATCCCTATAAATTTGAGCATTTACGGTTCCTCTGGCAAAGACATGGAGGTCTGTGCGTTCACCCAAAGAGATGCCACGCCAAACACAGATACTGCCTCTTCCGTATGCATCTCTTTTGCGAATGTTTGACGGATGATTACGGGTTCGAGGTTCCCTCCATATCAAATGACGCCTACTATCACTTTCTAGACTAAATCTAGACTTGTCCGTAAATAGTACAAACCTCCATTGGTCATGCGTCCAATGAACATGTTGTCGTGCCCACTGCAAACGGTCCCTCCTATGGCGTGATGACAACGGCACACAAATAATTGGTCGTCTCGCATACAGACAATCTTCGTGAAGTGTTCTACGCACGGTAGAAGTTGACACCATGGAGCTAGGAGTAGTAAGGAGAAGACATCACGGATGAAACGCCGCAGTAGGAATGAAGAAACCGCGAAGGTCCCGCCGCCATCTTGTGGATTGCATCGTATGCTTTCGACTCGATGCGCTCGTGCTCGTTGACTCAACAGTTTTGCCTTTCAATAATACATAATACCTAGATGTCTGAAGAGCAATACTCAAGCCCCCCCCCCCATTTCAACGAAATAAATGGAGGGAAATCGTTGATTCAAAGAATAAGAACTCGTCAATTAATAGAATTAAAAAGAAAATAATATACGTGATTATTTTCGTTCAATATAAGAAGTAATTTTTTTACAGCAAAAGTTTTTATTCAAATTAATACAAAAAGCAGAATATATTCTGCATTTTATTTGAGCTAAAACTTTTAAGATGGTGTTCTTGAATTAAATTTAAGACACATTGAATCTTTGAATACTTTATTTATTAAGTATTATAGAAAGCAAAATTAAATACAACCAATAAAATAATTTCATTGGGTTAAATATGCTCAGAAAGAACTTGAAACATAAATGAAAAATGGAAATAAGACAATGAATACATTTAAGAGCAAATATTTATTCAAACTGAATATTGAAAATTTTGAACTGAATTGAAAAAAAAAAAAAAAATACAGCAGAATACCCTTAGTTTTTACTCTGTTTGAATGGACAAAAACATTTATTTTTATTGGATAAGTTTCAAAGCAAACATAACTTCAAAACAGGAACACTTCTCTACTACAGTGATTCTCAACCAGGGGTCCGCCACTACAAAGAAAAATGTGACCAGTTCTCAGATTTTTGCTTGCAAAAGCAAAAAATAAATAAATAAATAAATAAAATAAAATAAAACAAAATAAAAAATAAATAATACATTTGTAATATTTTTTACTTGAATTTTGCAATATTTTCGTTATTTACTATGAATTTCAAACACTTATTAACTTTTCTGTATTCATATTATACTTATCAATTATTACATAATTACTTACTCATTGTTACATTATTTTTTTGTGACAGCTCAAAACAAAAAGTAAATTTTCGTTCAATTATTTCTTACTTATTTGTATATGGGCGATTCTCTGTAAACTCGTCATTTTTCACACGAAATCTGTCCGGGCATGGTTTTTTGAAATGTTCGTATAATTATTTTACTATGTCTCAGAAAATGAATCTATTACTTTGGTTTGAAAAAGGGCCAATTGGAGCTTGTGTTTTTCTGATCAATTGTGATAGGGGGTAAGTCCCCCGCCTGTAATAACTAAGCAGGGGACTGCGCCAGGTGACTGTTTTTGCTCTTTGTTGCGTAATATCTGCAAAACTATTGGAACATAATTAGTTACGAGACTATCTATAAATTTAGGCACAAATCGTGGACATAATAACTAATATGTTTCATAATTAAACTAATTATCATTAATAAAATCACGTCCCAGAGGACTGTTTTCGCAACGACCCTGATGTATACTTTCAGCACAAATGTGGCTCTCAAACTGAACAAAGTATCGTTTCAGCACCGCTCTCAGCAATTTCAGCAAATTCACACTGATTGCTTTCAACTTCATGTCAAAAAACATTTCCAAGAGTAACAGATTTTTTCTATTGGAGCTTTGAATTTGACTCAGGGGACTGTTTGAAAAATCTCCGGACTGAATTTACATGACGATTTTAAGTTTTAGAAATACGTAATTAGACCTTATATCATGAAAAAAATATAGCAGCATTATTCTATTTTAAGATAATAATTGCCAAATTTATGTAGTGTTGATAGAATTTTTGGAATATTACCTAGAAGTGTTAGAGAATACGATTGGGACAGCCAGGGGACTGTGTTTTTAGCACTTAGATAATTTCTAGAAAAAAGAATTAAACTATTATCGCTCGAAATACATTTGGGCCACCGAGTATTAATGCTTTACTTGTATTAAGAGCGATAATTATTTTATTACACTTTAATTACTTTTAAAATACACGGTCCGGACAGCAAACTACCAGTTTACAGAGAATCGCCCATATAACACTTCAAAAGTCCTAAACATTTATAAGTTTTGAGCAGACCGCTGGACGATGGTTTTTTATGTTTATCTTTTCGGAGAAAAAAAAAGAAAATGAAAAATATTAATACATAAACGAAAAAAAAGTAATAAAAACAAAGCAAAATTATATTTAAGATTGTTTTCAAAAGTTTTTGCCGGTGCGCTACTCAAAAATGGCTGAGAAGCACTGCTTCACTACAGTTAAGGGTAAGTAAAAGGTGACAATGACTGCAAATCTAAAGATCCTTTTATCATTTTGCAATGTTGTGCGATAAAACGTTGTTTAATCTTACTTAGATGCAAAGGTTTTTATTCAATTCTCATACCAATATTTTACATGTACAACTTGTTATTTAAATTATTGGCCTTTAAACAAATAGATTTAGTTAATATCTGCTTATCTGAGAGAGATTTATCAATTACATTTTACAATAGTAATTATATCTAATATTTAAATACTGGCTAATAACTGCTCTCGCTAAAGGCACTAGATGGTTGTCTAAGAGATTGCTATCAAATTGATGATCTTGGATGTGACAAAATAAAATTTTAAAATTTATGGCCTCTAAAACTTGTACAGCTATTTTTGGCAAAGGAATATTACTTTTTTCTCTAATTATCAATTTGCGGAAAGCTGCTTCGCTCCATTTGCAAATGCTAAATACATCTTCATTAGGATACATTAGTTTTCCGCTTGATTTAAATGTGATGAGATTTAATTTGGTGGGAGGGGTGACCTGTTCAATCTCCGACACACAAACCTCACATTTCAAATTTTTTTTCAATTTTTTGACCACAAAACCAGCAATATAATAAATGATGTCATTGGAGCATTGACTTATTGCCCCCTATTCAAATATGTAGGTATGTACAAAATCACCATCAGGAGCTTCAGAGTTGTGGACGCTTTCATCAGATAAGGCTGTTGACAAATTTATTACCGTTTCAGGAGGGTGAAAATTTTCTACACTTAATATGGTTATTTCAGTGAGTGGAACACAATTTCCAGTTCTGGAGGATTTTAACTCTGACTGAACTAACAGCTTTTTGTAAGCAGCTTTAAACTGCCTAGCAGTTGGGTTGCTGTTGCTGCCCCCATGAAACCTTATGCAGGAAAAAAACTGCTCAATATGGTCCTGCGACACTTTATATGCAGGGAAATAATACAGAGGGGCATTTTCCCGACACACCAATTCTTTCGTCAAAGTTATTAAACTGTTAATGCACAGTTTGAAGCCGAGAAACCCAGTTTTTCGGTTTGAATACAGAATGGGTACTCTATTTTTGCTCACTTCTAAGGAGGAGATATAATTTGAAGCCATCGATAAAAAGCTTTTTACCTCTTCAAAGTTTTCTCGACCGATAGCTTTCTTAAATCCAGATTGCTTGGGGGATCTTGAGTTCAACACATCAAAGAAGTCGTTGAACAAGCGCAGAAACTCAACAGTTGCTTCGCTGTCGGCGAACTGAGGGAGCTTGAGCTTCACCCTGCAATATTCTATCGCATCGGCCACACTTCGACTGAATAACTGCGATGCCAATTTCACCTTCATCTTTTGTTTGCGGTAATTTACACGAGCAGTTCTCAGTTTGTTGCCCAGATGCAGTCCTTCATTTGTCTGAAGCTCATGTAATTCTTTGACATACCTGAAATCAATTAGAGAATCTCCATAAGCTAGGCTACCTTTGTCACCAAAGGTGTTCCTAACCAGTTTGAGCATGTGGCTCGGATCCAAGAACACAGAGGTGATGAATCTGTGTCCACTGGATTAGGAAATGAAGACTGAAGATCCTCAACATTCATTAAGCACCCCAGATCACTTATCATGGACTGATTTGCCGCCAGATCATCAAAAGTTAGGGATACAACTTTGGCCCCCACTTTTAAAAGTTGTAGGCAGCTTGTGACCAATGTCTTCCTTTGGCCCCCATTAATTCCAGCGGCCAAAAAATACCTTAAAGGAAGTTTCCAGCAGTCGTTTATTGCCACTAGAAGTAGAACAAAGGATTCTTTGACCAAAGGAAGTGAAACGTCACTCTCTTCAGTACCATCAACCCTTACGCTAGAGCTTTTGGAAATTTCTTTGTTTTGCAAGACGATAATGCTCGATTGAAGAAAGCTCGTCTGGTAGAGAACATGCTTGAAGCTGAAAATACACAGCGTATAGAATGACCAGCGTGCTCTACCATTACCGTCTCGATTACAAAGCCTCATCACGGGTTACAATATCGCAAAACATGGCTTCTCTAGTAGTCCGAAAGGAAAACAGTAGTCTTGGTTGCCACATTTGCCTGTTATCTTATCTTCTCGCTCGGCGACGAAAATCGCTCCCCGGTAATACTACACCCCTGTAGTATCACGGGGTCGGAGAACCGGTTTGGCGTTAAAATACTCGCCAATTGCAGTGTTGTGGTTATCTTTGTTTGCAGACAGCGTTATCGTCCAAAGTTCAAATAGTCATAAATATTGCCATCGTATTTTAATATATTGTTATTACATTATATTGTGAAGATGCTGCACAGATGCTGTGCCATAAACTGTAAAGGCAACTATGAAAATAGCCCAAAAATATTTTCCAATGTCCTTAAATTTATTTACACCATTAACATATATCATTCACAAGCAATTTTTTCCCTTTTTTCATCACGCTCTTTTGCGTGCCTTAACCACCCGGTAATATATTTTCCAATGTTCTTATTTGTTGCGTCTGGTACGTGAATCCTTGTAACATCTAAAAAGAAAATGAAATATAAATACATAAACATATTTTTTTATAATTATAGTTTAACATAAGGGATTCTAGGTTTGGATTTAAAAAAAACTTGTAAAGAAGACAAAGATTAAAACTTCGTATGTTTGATACAAAGAAGTCATCACAGTTGTAACACTAACCTCTCCTGCAGTACATAGCTACAAGCCTTTCTGCCATTCTATTAAGAACAGATCCAGCATCTAGTTTTTGAAGGGGTCACTTCTTACAGTGGGATAAGTAACAGCTCAGTGCAAATTATTTGAACACTATCTCTAGAAATGCTGCCTAATGCTATCTATAGCAACACTTAACGGATTCATTCGACCAATTATTTGTAATATTCACTTTTTTACCTAATTTGATGATTCATTAAACCAGGGGTCTCCAACCTACAGCCCGCTAACAAATTTTGTCCGGCCCTTGGGGAAGATTACCAGTCCTACTAATCTAACATGCCCTACTAATCTAACCCTTTCAAGCTTACCAAGCTACGGTTACGTGCGGGACGTTTTCAAACTTACGCAAAACAGTAAAAAAGGGTTAGCATTTTTTTTTTTTTTTTTTTTTTTTGCAATTTTATTGCACGGGACAAAGAAATCCCGTGCATGACCAGCATATTAAACCAATTTTTATGAATTTAAGCAATAATTAACTTTTGGTTTGTGTTTGAACTTTGAACATGCATACAAACCCTTTTTTCACTGTTTTTACGTACTTCAAAAGTCTGAAAATGTTCCATTTGTAATCGGAGACTAGCACAAATGCATATTTATTGGTATTAAAACAGTAATTAGTGCAGATTTAAAAGAAAAAAAAAGGCAAAAATCAGTAAAAATTTCATCATTGATCTTTTTTTGTTACGGAGTTTATTTTTGACCAACTCTCATAAAAGAATAAACAAAAAAAGTAGGTGCATGGGTCAGGGGCTAGGACTAGTAAAGCCGTTTAAATTGAAGTATTTTCGGCCCGCCTCGCTTTCAAAAATTCACAATGTGGCCCTTGAGTAAAAAAGGTTGGAGACCCCTGCATTAAACAATTATGATTTGATCATTATTTAAACAACTCATAATTTCATTAGTAAAGCTATCTATGGACAAAACATTGTATAAAATCTTTAAACCTTTTAAAATTTGAAACATCCTCCTTTTTTCTTCATCTGATTATATCATGGATGAAGCACAAATGATGGAAAGCATGTTTCTAAGAGCCAATTTATACGTAAGTGCTCTGAGTCTCTCCAGTCTAGATTAAGTTTTAAATGTCGTACTTTTTGGATATTTTGAATTGCAAAAGGCTATAAATTAATTAAAAAATAAACACAAACCACCTTGCTTTCTTTAAGTAATTAAAAAATAACTTAGTTGATCAGTCTTGCACATGGTTGTACTCAATAGAAAAAGTTGCATTGATTTAAAAAAGAAAAGAGAAACCTTTTAGCAAACCTGAATAATAAAAATTGTATAATAAGTTCGAAAATTTATTTATCTGCAACGTATCTTTAAAGCTCTGCGAATTGGTTTGCATTAATGAAATTTTACATTCTTCATCATATGTAAAATTTTAGAACATTTTTGGGGAAAACTTGTTTTAAAAAACATTCTCAAAAAAAAAAAAAAAAAAAGTTAAAAAATAACATATGGTTTAAACAAAACAGCCCTGCATTGCACGACGTACACTTCAGAAAATTATTAGAACAATGGCAACCCAGAAATTGATGTCAAAAAACACTAAGCAAATTTTTCCGAAAAACATAGAAATGAGGTCAAATAAAATAGTTGCAACTCGTTAAGATATTCATTCGTTTTAGCATTCTGCTTAATGAGTAAATACATTTTCAAGTCTAAATTGTGGACTTTCGAGAGAGCACTTGTTTTTTAAAGCTTTCTATTTATAATTTGTTTCGTAAATGCTGATTTTACCACATATTTATGAAACGTTCACACTTAACACAAATTTATTAATTTACCGAAAAACGGTAGTTAAGTCCTGCATTGGGCCCTGAATGGACAACATAAAATCTGGATTCCACTATAAGTACATATAAAGGAAGAGAAGTTAACATTACATGACACTTACCATTTATCAAACCGCATAATGTCAATCTGCAAAAACTGTTTTTTCCCTTCAGTCCCAAGAAGCTATATCTTTCCCCCAATGAATCCGTCATGACATAACCAATGATCCTGCGGACAACTTCTGAAACGCTTCCTCCTCCAAACTTCTTCAGCTCTTGAATCTGGGGGAACGAAAGGAGCATAAATTTAAAAATTGAAACAATATATATAGATATACACAGCCAAATCTTATTCGATTTGAAGACTGCAGTTTCGTACTTGTTAGAATTCTTTATTCCAGAATAGGAAGTAACCGAGCAGAAGGAAAATGTTGTTTTTTAGAAGCTATTAGAGTGCCAAAAAATTCGTAGCTCATGGATATTGCACACTAGCAGGCGACCGCAGCCATAGTACAATACAATTATACGCTATACCACACCATTGCTGGGATGGCTTGATGGTGTGCTAAATCCATCAGCTACAAATTTTTTGGCACTCTCATAGCTTCTATAAGACATCTGCCTTTTGCTTGGTCTTGGTCACTTCCTATTCTGGCTTGAAGAATTTTAACAGGAACAAAACTGCTGCCTTCAGATCGAATAACAGAGTTGATTATGTATTACATGTAGTTCAAATAGTCCTGGCTTAAGGGTGGTAACTTACTTAACATAACAGATATGATTTTTTCTCTAAGTAAAGGATGCAAGAGAATAATTTATTCCCAATTAGCTAACAACGAGGAACCAGTTCTAATCAAAACCTTTTGGGAGAGCCAGTATGAATTTTTTTCTTACATAATTATCATAAAATTAAGACTTGTTATAGCAAATTACATTAAAGTTCAATGATCTCATTGAACTAAATTATAGTTGCAATCAATTTTGGTATTTCTCTCAGTCCCCCCCCCCCCAGTTTATTAAAACAAACAATAGTCTACAGAAATAAATAAAAAAAAAAAGAATTTCTGTGTTAGTGGGATAAAAAGCAAGCAATGATAATTTATTAACTTAATCGTGAAACTATCGATATTAACAGAAAATGCCTTTTAAAAATCTTACCATGTATGCTCTAACTTCTTTGGATTGAAGCTTGTCCTCTAGCTCCTTCAAGTCCTCTTCCGATGAAACGGGAAAACAGGGCAACTCCGGGATGTTCGGAGCAACGTTCTCCTTCCCCTGCTCTCCCAATTTCATTAGAATGATATCCAGTTTGGATGCAATTTCCGTTTGTTTCTCTTGTATGGCATCGAGGGTGAAGCGGTCATACTGAGCATTCCGAAGAAACTGTGCGAGGTCTGAAATGAAAAATGAAAGTTTCAGCATCAAGTGAATTTCACAAAACATTTTCACTAAACCAGGGTGCATAAGGGTCATTTTCAAAATTTGCTTACATTTGCTATCCGGAGGTTAAGAAGACGATTTTGAAGCATAACTTATATTTTAAATTCAATGCGAACAATTATTTTCTGCAAGAAATACCCCCCAAA
>JAXGGA010025297.1:0-10799 GCA_038373865.1 Uloborus plumipes | reverse complement strand
AAGATCAACAAAAAAAAAAATCTCCCAGACTAACCATTTTCAAAAGATTTGATACCATTGTTTAATGTTTTATGGGTTTTCAAAAAATATTCTCTAGTTTCTTAGTATCTTGTAAAAACGATAAAATTTTTATAATTATCATTTAAACCAGTGGTTCTCAACCTTTTCACGGCTAACGCCCCCTTTACGAGTGAAATTTTTTCCAACGCCCCCCCCCCCTTTATATTAAAGGTGAGGGGGTGTGCGAAACGAGGTTTAAAGTTTAAAATAATTTTCTTCCAGAATTTTACAAAACGGTTAAACAAGATATATTTTTCCTCATTAGTCATTATTAGAATTAAAATACGAATGTAGAAATAAAAAACACAAATCTAATATTAAAAATATTTTTTTTTGTTTAAAAAATAATAACAAAGTAAAATGAAATAAAATAGAAATAAACAAGGAAAAAAAATTTTACTCAAAAAATGAAGGAAACAATCAGATGCAATAAAAATAAACACGCAAAGCATTTTTTTTCCCATTCAAAATATGAAAGGAACATTCAGAAATATAATGTTAGTGAGATATTTGTTCTTGGTGGTTGTGATTTAAAGCCAGTTTCCTCACAATCGGTTTAATATTTTTTGTGTGAAGACGCAAGTCTCCTCTTGGGACGATTTGGAGTAGATTTCTCTGTTTTGCAACTAGGTCGGTAATAACACTGATTCTCTTTCGACGAGGTAGGAAGAAGGGAAGACGATTAAAAAATTTTTGGCAATAGCTCTCAGTCCAGGATAAAGGCTACTAGGAGTCTCTTTGCAGCCAAAATTCTGTAAGATTGTTAACATTTTATGAACCAGCTTTTCAAGTTTCAGTGGTTGAAAGTTATACCAATTCTTACTAATACTGAACATCTGCATTCTCAATATTTTCAAACGGGTTCATGACCCATTGAGGAAATTTCAGAGACCAAAATATCCTCAAAACGCTCAGAGAAGCCTTTGTGCAAAGGCTGAAGATGTTAGTAACAACGTGAGCATAATCGAAGGCGATTTCACTGAAAATAAACCATGAAAGTAAATTAATAAAGTGAGCAAAAGCCAAAGTTTCAAAGGTCAAACAAAACAGTCAAACTGAGCGGGCCCTCTAAGTATTGAAAATACGATTGCCAGGTGAAAATTTAGGGAAATATATAACCAAACCGAGGAAAATAGCCAAATTGCACGAATGCCCCGGCAGATCGAGATATTTCGGATATCTTTAAGGTAGACTTACTTTCTCACAGTTACTAAGCTAACTTATGAGAACATAGGGAAAGAAAATTAAGAAAGTGAAAAAGCAAAAAGAAGAATCGATGACGTTTAATGTTCTACCAAAAATGCTATTTATGGGAGACACTCGAATGCAATTGTGAATCTTTTTCTCAGTATTTTGAATAACCAATTAAATTTCCAAAATAGACATTGAAATCTGGCATCCTAAATGGGGAATTGTTCAGTCTGAAAACCAGTTTAGCAACAATTAAAACAAGAAGTTCTGTCAAGAACTAAACGAGCCTACTTTCCAGTACACCGACATCGGCATTGTAGCATCTGATCAATATTCTCTTGATTATCTGAAACTGAAAATTATGTCAAACATACCTCTATAGCACTTAAAGCTGATTTCTAAAAGCAAAATATACCCCTCTCATCAGATGAAATAGACACGTAAAAATTAAATAAACGAGTCAATTAAGTTTTGTCGCACCTTTTAAAGAATGTAACTGTTATAGTTCTTCCGTAGAAAAATTCCACAATCGTTTTCAAAAGAAAAAAAATAAATAAAATAAAAGTACAAAGAACTTCAAAACACATTTTATCAAAGAAAGAAAAAAAAAACTCGCTCGTTAATAAAATGTCTTGAATTTCATTTTTAATCCGTTGCCAGTTGTTAAATATAAATAAAGAATAAAATGCTCTCGTGAATGAAAAATTTTTGTTAGCAAAAAAAAAAAAAAAATATCGTCTGCCAAAAAAAAAAATCATAATAATAAATTAAATAAAACAAATAAATAAATAAACAAAAAATCGTCTGCCCAGTCAGTCATTTTTTTCTGAGCCTGCATTTCCGCCATGTTTGCGGAGTCGGAGTCGGAATCAGAGTCCTCACAGAAGATTATTCAGAAAAGTACTTTACAATACATTATTTATCAAAATCATTTTCTTACAAAGTTAGTTTGAAGGAAATCCGCCTTGAAGTTCAGAATCAACATTCAATTTAAATTTTCCAGTAGGCGCTCATGTTAAATTTTTTTCTGAACTGTTCATCATTGAACGAAAAATGGTTCAAATTGAAAAGTGAAATATGGGAATGAGTCTCTACGAGATCTTTCGAACAAAAAAAGTTTATTCCATTCTGACGGTTCATTTAAAAGTTATTAGGTGGAGAAAGGTTGCTTGAACAGTTCAATGTTGAACGAAAAAATGTTCAAATTGAAAATTTAAATACGGTAATGAAGTATCCTTGCCGAGATCTTTCGAACAAAAAAAAGTTTGTTTAAAGCAGACTGTTCACTCAAAAGTTATTAGGGGTGAGAGCTTATTTGAACGGTTCAATGTTGAACGAAAAATTGTTCAAATTGAAAATTTAAAAACGGGAATGAAGTATTCTTGATAAGATCTTTCGAACAAAAAAAAGTTTATTCAATTCGGACTGTTCACTTAAAAGTTATTAGGTGGGAAAAGGTTGCTTGAACGGTTCAATGTTGAACCAAAAATGTTCAAATTTAAAATTTAAATACAGTAATTAAGTGTCCTTGCCGAAATGCTTCGAACAAAAAAAAATTGTTTAAATCAGACTGTTCACTCAAAAGTTATTAGGGGTGACAGCTTGTTTGAACGGTTCAATGTTGAACGAAAAATTGTTCAAATCGAAAATGTAGATACGGGAATGAAGTACCCTTGAAAAGATCTTTCGAACAAAAAAAAGTTTGTTCAAATCGGACTGTTAACTAAAAAGTTAATATCGCGGGACAGGTTGTTTGAACGGTTTAAAGTTGCACCAAAAATTGTTCAAATCGAAAAATCAAATATGGGAATGAGCTGTACTCGCCGAGATCTTTCCAACAAAAAATAGTTTGTCCAAATCGGAATGTTCATTCAAAAGTTATTAGGGGGGGGGGACAGACAGACCGACCGACAGACACACACACAAATTCCCCATCTCAATACCCTACTTTCAAATTTTAATTTTTCGATATTCATTTTACCTTTTTATTTTTTTAACTTGGCGATATTTTTTGGACTTGGCGATATTTTTTTTCACTTGGCGATATTTTTTGGACTTGGCGATATTTTTTAGCTGCATTAAGCCACTTTTAATACTTTTTTCGTCTTTCTTTTATTTTTAACGGGAAAGTAGGCTAATAAGCGACTGAAACTTAAGAGCTATATTTGATCATTTTCACCTGCAGATGTAGGACGGTATTTTTACAGTTTTTTTTTAAATTGGGTTCTTGATTAAATGCAAAATTTAATTGTGATTTTTAAAATTATAAAATGAATTCTAATACATTTATTGTCCTCTAACCCCAAATTTTCCCACCGCCCCCTATCGCCCAAAATATACCTACCGCCCCCTTACTACCCAAAACATGCTCACCGCCCCTCAGCATCTTCCCACCGCCCACAGGGGGGCGGTATCGCCCCCGTTGAGAACCACTGATTTAAACTATTAAGTGAGATCTACCAATGATAAACCTTCTAGATGTTCCGAAGGATGAGTGAGTGCTGATGACAGATTGTAAGTTATACAGCATTTCATTTAAGATATCTGTCACATGCTTCCATACGGGGGCGCACTTAAGTCTGTGTATGCTACTGTGTATTGTATACATATTCCTAAATCCTCCCTCTCTCCAGACTTATGTTCTTTTTTTATAAGCAGAAAAAGGACTAAACCAGGGGTGGCCAACCCATGGCACGCCTGCCACAATGTGGCACGGCAGAGCGGAAACTGGCAACAGTGGAATGCGAAGACTTTTTTAAAAAATTCCAAAATTGAGGAAAAAATGCTGATCTCAAAAATATTGATAAGAACTAAAATCCTTGAACTGATAAATAAAATGATGTTATGACGATCAGGAGCTTCAGACATCCAACGTAAGCTGTGAAGCTACAAACAATGCTTTGTAAAGCATATTTGTGCTTGACACGAATAAACTTTCGTGCTACAGAATGGATTCTTGATCTGCAATAGTTTCAGCTACAAGTGATAAAATTTTTTTAAAAAGTTGACTCTGCAACTAAAATTAAGAAACCAGATTGAACAAAATTCGGTATGATTGCACAAATGAAGACCCTCAAATTGTTTTTGTTACATTACTTGAAAATAATTTGGAAAAAAAACTTCAAAAGTGTCAGCGAATTATCTATCACAAACTCCTGCCAAGGAATGAAACTTTTTCTCTGTTGGTGACTCAGTAGAGTTCACTGTATTAACTACGAATTAGAGCACTGAATGTTTTGTGAACTTTTCCCATGAGAAAGAGGAGAGCATGGCAAGTTAATCCTTCATTGAAATGTGCGCTAGCTATCCAAAAGAAAAATAGTCATAAGATTTTAGAATTTTAGGGAGTGTGTTTTTTAAAATATCTGTAAGGAAAGCATAGCTACTTAGGAATAAAGAATAGCAAATGAATTTAGCTATGTCATCTCTTACAATCCGGCATTTAAGTAATTTAAATTTAAGATTGTACAAAAAAAAAAGTTTCTTAAACCAGTATAGGCCATCTACATTATTTTATGATGAAACTTCAGTTTCTTTCTCTCTACTTAGGAGAAAAAAGAATAAAACATTAAAAATTAAAACTGAAAGTATCAACCAAAATTTAATAATTTTCCAATGATATATGGAGAAAATTTTACACCTATTTTAAGTATTCATTCAGTGTTAGGTTTGATGATTTTCAGGATCATAAAAAAAAAAAAAAAAAAGTTGCTGATCTTTCAAATTCTTAGTCTATTTCTCTGCAAGACACTACTTGTTACCCTTCTGAAATCTAAATCGGAATTACTGACCTTTTGCATTGGTAATCAAATGTAAGAGCTTACTTCAACAGAAAATCATCCATGTTATATTAGTCCAGTCATTTGGTAGTTTTACCTGGAAAGTTTACCGGGAGTGAAAATTGGTAGTTTTATAGATTTTGATTTGCTCTTTTCGAATTTCCACTTTGCCACCTCGTATCTTTGCTGCTCGAGCCGCCATATTGAAAAAATGGCGTCTAAAAGCGGTATTTCGAATATATCTCTTTTTTGACTTATTGTAAGACCAAAACAATCTAGAGAAATCTACAAAATAAACTAGAGAAAATTTCCTACAATTTATATCATTACAACTTCAATATGTTTCGACGTACAATCAATATGTTTCGACGTACGAGCGTCGCTAAGTTTATATTATCACACGTTATCGCAGAATAACTCGATTCCACAGCACCTTGAGGTAGAGTAAGCAACACGTTTTTTTAACCCGGTTTTCTAGTAGTCCCAATCCCCATGTAGCATATAATTCGGAAATTTAGTGCAATGTTCTCCCGTTTAGATATTTTTGATGGGCCAGGAGTTGCTGGTTCCACGTCTTCCGCAGTGATTGAGACGTAACAGACTAAAGTTTCTCCGGCATCATCTGCAATGGGATCAAACTCATCGTGAGCTTCCTTTTTTTATTTCATCATTCGTTTGCTCTCAAACAGTCTCTGTTTCTTCCTCTTCATCGCTATCATATGATGAACTTTGCGAACCCTCATAATCATAACATATTATATCACACATTATATATTGATACATATAACCGAGAATTTTAACCCGGCTTTTTGACATCCTTTTTTTCATTTGCAAGGAATGAGTTATAACAAGGATTGTGGAGCTGGGGGCTCAAGTGTCATAACAGGAATTAACCCATTCCGATCCCCCCCTCGCCCCAATTGCTCTAGATTTGTTTCATTCACACACTACTGCTGAATCTGGAGATAGGTTTGAAACAAATGTTGTCTCGCAGCTGCTTCTGTTGGAGGTAGGTATGCTATATTAAATTTACTTTTATATGCTGATTTTACAAAAGCATTCATATCTATAGTTGCTTAAAATCATGCCTTTCTTGCTTTTTTTACTTTTTACATCACTGTAACCGTATAAGTCAAGGAGGAAGTGTTCTCCAGCCTCAGAAATAGTCTCTAGATTAGCGTTTGGATGTTTGAATGCTTTGACAGACTCGCTTAAATTTGGCTTTTTCGTAATACATTAATAAACTTCCATTTTTCCTTGATTGAAAAGGGCACATGTTGTATCTCAGCCACTAAAGCATGCAAGAATAAAATATGATCTGCGGCTGTCTTATCTATGATACTGTCAGTTGAATATATTTACGGCGAAATTTTTCCTTCTCCTAGTTTTTGCATATATCGTGGGATTACAAGTGAAACACACTAAGTCAAAATTATTAATTTTCAGATTTTGAGTTTATCTTACACACAAAAATGAGCTGTTTCTACTGGTGAAACCCAGTAAGTCATATCTTTATTATGCAATGCTATACTAGTGAAATACACTAAGTCGTATAATTAATGATAATTATTAATGCCCTACCATTATCATGCTGGGGATAATAATATAACATAAGCATGCAGAGTCAAGAATGGTTCGTAATAACAAAAAATACCATTACTATAATAATTTGATTTAATTATGTCAATTCCAAAGTAGTTAAAATAAAAATTTTTTGATCAGCGTTTTCTCAAAATCATGTTTTTTGACTGTGTGTTTCACTTGTAACCCCATGATATATGTTAGATTGCTTGGTTAGAGCCGTCAAAAGAATAAGAAGATCTTCGCCGACAACAGTTACGGATTCGAATGCAGATGAAGCACTTATTGCAGTATAGATTATTAAAGTGTCCGCATCTTCTGTATCTTGTTTGACCGCAATATTCTCTGCTTCAAATTTTGTCTTCAACATTCTAATGAGCCGTTTTTTTTTTGTTTGTATCACTTCCCAGACATTTAATTTGGACCACTGAGGTCAAACAAGGTACAGAAGATGCGGACACTTTAATAATCAATACTGCAATAAGTGTTTCATCCACATTCGATTCCGTAATTGTTGTCGGCGAAGATCTTATTCTTTTGACAGCTCTATCCAAGCAATCTAACATCTGTATGCAAAAACTAGCAGAAGGAAAAATTGCAAGAAAACATGACTTAAAGCGACTGTAGATGTGAATGCTTTTGTAAAATCAGCGTATAAAAGTAAATTTAATATAGCATACACCTCCAACAGAAGCAGCTGAGAGACAACATTCATTTCAAACCTATATCCAAATTCAGCAGTAGTGTGGGAATGAAACAAACAGAGCAATTTGAGGGGGGGGGGGGAGAGGGTCAGAATGGGTTAAATCCTGTTATCTATCACGCTTGAACTCCCAGCTCTACAATTCTTATTATAACTCATTCCTTGCAAATGCAAAAAAGGATGTCGAAAAGATGGGTTAAAATGCTCCGTTATACGTATTAATATATAATGTGTAATATATTTTGTGATAATTATGAGGATTTGCAAAGTTCATCATATGATAGCGATGAAGAGGAAGAAACGGAGACTTTGAGAGCAATCGAATAATGAAATAAAAAAGGAAGCTCACGTTGAGTTTGATGATCCCATTGCAGATGATGCCGCAGAAACTTTGGTCTGTTACGTCTCAATCATTGCGGAAGACGTGGAACAAGCAACTCCTGGCCCATTAAAAATATCTAAACGGGAGAAGATTGCACTAAATTTCCGAATTATATACTACATGTGGATTGGGACTACTAGGAAACCGCGTTTAAAAAAACGCACCGCTTAGGGAGCGGTCATTTATTATAGCTAGGGGGGGGACGGAAGCTATCTTGAGGGGTCACGAAAAATTAGGTATGTATTAGGGGGGGGTCATGGGAAAAATATGTTGCTTGAGGGGGGGTTATGAAAATTTTTGTTTGAGGGGGGGGTTATGAAAATTTTAGCTCAATAGGGGGTTATGAAAATGTGATCCAATTTAAGAGAGAGCGTAAAAAAATTTTTGAACCTGCGGGCCGCCTTGTCTAGTGGAAAACAAAGTGTCATTCGGATGAAGAGGTTCCGACTTAAAATCCTTGGCTCTGGAAAGGAAGTACTTCGTGGCTGCATACCTTTATATAACAGGCCCTTGTGGCATGTATGCTAAGCTAAATAAGAGTTCCCCCTCAACGGTGCTTGTAGAAATAGAAGCCATACCTAATCTGCGGTAATTTAGATAGCTTTGTTTGCTTGATAATATTCGACTAAATTTATCTTTGTCAGCCACTCTAATATTTGATGTTTTGACTCATCAGCCATAGTTGTATTTCCACGGAATAATAAATATAGAAGAAGTAAATAAATAAAACCTGTTTCTTGTTGGTTGATTATCGAGAATCATATAGCTTCTAGTTTACTCCCTACTGTTCCAGTTACAAATGAAAAAAACGCTGAATGGTCAGACTCTGATAACGATGAATATTCTGGAGAAAGCGATTATGATGAAGTGTTAAAAGTTATCAATGACTCCTCTTCTGATGATGATAACAGTGATGCAAGTTTAGAAGATTATGGGAAAGAGATTCAGACCCACACTAGAAGTGGTCGATTAGCAGGGACTTGGAAAACATTTAAGTTTATATAGTTTGACACAAAACATATTTGACTGTTATTGTTTAACCTTTAGCCGACAGCGGTAAACATGTGTTACTGAGAAAAAAAAGTGTTCTCTGGCTACACCTGTGGTACTAGCATCTATACATGCTTTTCTACCCCAACTCTGTTACTCCTCGAACTGATAATCCGTTCACACAGGTGGTATGGTCAGGTGGGGGAAAGTGGTGGGATAAATCAGGCACTTTTGAATCAACACTTAAAATTAAAGATATTAAAAAGTTATTTTCTTAAATACTTTTATTGATAATACTTACATTTGAACATTTTAGAATAAAATTATTGCAGTAATTTTACTTTTTACTGCATGGTATGTTTACAGTGATATATTTAATTAGGCTTGTTTTCATGCCACCACTTTCCCCCATGGTGGGGGAAAGTGGTGGCTCTGCCTATAAGGACAAATTCAAGTCATAAATTAGATTGTTTTCACTCTGAATGAAATAATACACCCATTTTAGTTATTATTGAACATATTTATTGCAAAAAGTGTACTTAATTTATATTGTTTCTCCATTGTTATTCAACTAAAAAATAATCGGCTAAAGGTTAATCGGTTAAAGGTTAAGGATCGGCTGTCGGCTAAAGGTTAAATAGTTTTTGGTGACCATTGTGTGGTACAGAGATTCTTCTTCTCATTCCTTAAGGTACGTGGTGCTTTTTAAAAATTAGAAGTCTTGTTTTTTCTGTTGTGTAAAAGAAAAATTGCATTTTTCATAGGCTGTTTTTTTGAATTGCTTAAATTATAATTGCTAAAATATTTCTCTTACGATTTCAGACTAAAAATTTTATTCAATAACATTATCATTAAATATAATTTTAAAATAATACAAATCTTTTTCCATTGAAATGTATTCAATGGTGACAATTTGCATGCAACTAATTGTTTTCTGAAAGCATACTACAAATTTTTAGAAACATATTAAGAAACTTAAACCTATAAAAAAAACCAAGAGCCTATTGGCTTCTGTGATCTCTGCTCTTATTTCCAGGTTGAAGGTTCGATTTATTATGTACAGTTTATCAGTTAGTGCTTTTTTCAAATGCAGAGATTCCCAACTTGTAGCATGCGTGCTGCAATGCAGTTAGTTGAAGCAGTAACTGTGCCATGTAAACTTTGAAAATTTAAAAAAAAATGAAAACTTGCTTAATAACTAGTACAGTATGCTGGAGAAATTGATAGTTGCAGTCATAGTGTCTCTCTTCCCAAAAAGTTGGCTACACCTGGCCTAATGAGACACTATTAGTTTGTTGCTTCAATTTTTTGTTTTATGTTCATTGGATTTCTTTTATATGCATACAATATTTTTTTTTGTTTTTGATTTTACTTGTATTAGTTAGAGATAAAATTTATTATTAGTTCTTTCAACGCTATGATCTATAAGCTGAAAAAAGTTGCAGGCTGATTGAAAAATTAAAAAAAAAAAAAAAAAAAAAAAAAATCTTGCAATGTTAATTAAGGGGGGGGGGGGTCATGAAAATATTTAAAATTTCCCACAGGGGTCATGAAAATTATATGACAGCTTGATGAGGGGTCATGTAATTTTTTCATAAAATGAAGCTTAGCTTCCGGCCCCCCCCCTGGCCATAATAAATGACCACTCCCTTACACTACCTCAAGGTGCTGTGCAATTGAATTATTATGCGATAACGCAAAATAATAACAACTTTGCGTCACTCGTACGTCGAAACGTATTAATTTTACGAGAAAGTTGTAATGACATAAAGTGTAGGAAATTTTCTCTAGTTTAGTCTAGTTTTGTACATTAATGTTTTGATCGTACAATAAGTCAAAAAAGAGATATATTTGCAATACCTCTTTTCGACGCCATTTTTTCAATATGGCGGCGCGAACGGCGAAGATACGAGGCGGCAAAGTGGAAATTCGAAACAAGCACATCAAAATCTATAAAACTACCAATTTTCAAAACTCCTGGGAAACTTTCCAGGTAACCCCCTTTTTTTCGACCAAATGGAAGTCTGGACTATATAGAAATTTGGAACTTTGTACCAACAAATTTTTTTCACATTTACACACTTTAGCCGTCTGATTATCTTGTAGATTTGGT
>JAXGGA010025296.1:0-10800 GCA_038373865.1 Uloborus plumipes | reverse complement strand
TTTTTACTAACAAATAAAATGTTTGCAATTAATCTAAACAAGGCTTTTGCAATGATTTCCAATTTCGCTCATTGATTCTGCATTTTCAGGGTTATTACGATAATTGGGAAATTGGAGCTGTCTCCAACTATTCGGGTGAGTATTTTATTTTGTAACCGGAATTCAGAAGATAGATATAGAAGAAAGTTTCGTGACGGCCACGACAGATAGTTTTGGCTTTCTTTGCTCTATAAAGGGATTTTTGCCTCCAATTCGGTTACTTTCCTATTCCATGCTGATGAGTGCATAATAAGCACGAAACTGCAGTCAATGGATAGAAATGACCGAGTTGGTGGTGTCAGAATGTGGATCGGCACCCGGATCCTTCACTGTTGAAAATTTTCCTGAAATTTTACGGTAAAGGTTAACGGCACCGATGTTGCCAGAAACTTTTACCCAAAATAGGGTAAGTGCTCCAGTAGTCGGCCAGTCTCCAGTAGTCGGCCACAATGACATAAAACTCCTCATAAATAGTAGTACATTTTCAATTCAAAATCAGATATGACGCATTCACACATTCATGTTCCTATCCTCAATCATCAACCAGTGGCAGTTAAGTTTTGGGTGCTTTTTTTGAATTAGTAATGTGACATTTCATTTTGAATGGTGTGCCCGTTATCCAAGATTACGATTCTGCCTATTTTTCCTGTAAGATGATTCTGTGGCCGACTACTGGAGCATTTACTAGTGTTGACAACAGCTTGGATTTTAACATAATTTTTTTTTAAATTTCTGAAATAAGTAGGTGATTCACTATCAGAAAGGTTCATTCTAAAGTTTTACCTTGTTTTTGTTGCTGTATTGATAGCTGAAAGTTCTAGGTTAGCCAAGATCAACAAAAGATCTCTTAAATGGCCGACTACTGAAGCACTTCCCCTATTTTTTTACTGTAAAATGTTACGGAACAGAAAACGAAAATTAAAAAGTGCGAAATACAAACGACAACGATCGAACCCGGGACCCAATTTTCTCACACTGCTTTACTATCCACGGTACCAGATGAGACACATCAGGAGAGCGGAAATAGGGTGTCATCTGCATCTCACAGTAAGTCACGTGGGGATCCATTGGCGCTGCAGTCGCAATTTTTTGATCGGTACAATTCACTGTAAAAATGTCCTGCACGGTAAACGCTGCATTCTACAGTAATTACTACTATTAAAATATGACCGCGTCTGTCTGTCTGTCCGTCTGAAGCTTGAACTCCTCAAAAACAGCTTTGAGTAGAGAATCAAACGAAATACCATTGGATCCGAAATTTTCTAATGAAGCCAACAAGACCAACCGTGTACTTTTACGACGTCAATTAGATGAGATATTAATTAAAACGTCAATTAAATTTTTGAACCATTTAAAAATCCAAGACTTATTTCTTTCCGTTGCCATTTTGAATTAAAACTTTTATTAAACTTTTGAACTATTTGAAATTTTAAGATTTGAAATTCTTCTTTCCGTTGCCATTATGAATTAAAACGTTAATTAAGTTATTGAGCTATTTAAGATTCCAAGACATTTGACGGCGAGTAGACTGTTTAAACTTTCCTCGCTACTTTAAAGGCGAGCCGCCTTGGCGGCGAGTAGTTTTTCTCAAACTGCCTTCACTACATTAAAGCCCGTGCAACGCCGGGCCACGCAGCTAATATTTACCATAAAAACTTGCTGAATTTTTAATCGTGTTGTGCGTGCGTGTGACAGAAACTTTAAAGTGAAGCAACACAATTGAGTTAGCGTGCTGTTGGCTGACACTCCGTGCAAGTGGTGTGACGTGAGTAGTGTATGTGGTTGATGCTCACTCCTCGAGTTCGCCACAGAACAGCGCATCCCGATGCCACACATATAAACCAGAGAACATTAAAGTCCCCCCTTATCCCTTTATGCTCCAACGGAACCCAGAAGTCCCGCTTATATTAATTCAGTATTACAGTGAGCTGTCACTTATACGGCGCCTCATTTATGCGCCTTTTTCACCTATACGACGATTTTGAATGGTCCCAGCACATTCCATAGCAAAATAATGATATTATCGTTCGTTTATGCGTCGCTCTAAAGATAAATATTTCACTTATGCGCCGAATTTTCCCCAAAATGTATGAAAATGTATTTGTTTTCTTTAAAAAATAAGCATTTTTCTTTACTTTCCTCTTTAATCTTTCGCCTGTATTGTTCACGGAAGGCATTTTTTCCGCATGAACTAGAATTCGGAGAGGGACAATTATCTATTATATGCACATCGTTTTAAAGGGAACAGTTTGTAATTAGATATGCTACAACTTTTGTTTTCTCTTTATCATTACAGTTACGTTACAGTCATTGCCAAACTGCAGTAATATGTCCCTTTTCTATAGAAACATTCTTATTCACTCTCTCATTAGAACCTATGTTGAGTTTTAGTCCTTTAAATAGGCTTGTTCACTTATACGTCTCTCTCACGTATGCGCCTTTTTCTGTTGGTCCTTAGGACAGGCGCATAAGTGAGAGTTCACTGTATTATATAAATCCGGACAATTCGGCAATTTAAAGACAATAAACTGCAACATTGAGATTGTTCGTTCTTTTTAGTTTTTGGAATTGTTTTTTTTTAAGATGTTTTTTCCCAATAAATGTTATGCATGACATGAATGCATGCTTGTGTTTCATCATTCAGTGAAATTAGAACTTGATTCGGCGAATTGATAATATTCCCCCTCCCAAAAATTTTAGTTCGAGGCGCCCCTGAGCGAAATTGACCTGCAAGGTTTTTTTTTTAATTACAGTCAACGCTCGTTATAACGACCACTCGTTATAAAGACCATATTAATATAACGACCGGTGAGAAAACTCCCAACTGTATCCCAACATACTCTATGTTCTACCTCTTACAGCGGCCACTCGTTATAAAGACCGTTTTCTGTAGGACGGAGACGGTCGTTATATCGAGCGTCGACTGTATTAAATTAATATTTTAATACACTGTTATCATTTTTATACCATTCTTTGCATTTTTTTTTATTGTCCAGTGCCCTCCTATTATTAGAAAACGATTCTTCTCACTTGTCAAAAAGATTAAAGTTGTCGAATATTTGATTTTTTACGATTGTAAATGAAATATTGAACAACACGACGAATACGGTACATTTACGAGTTGTACCGTACCAAGTGCGGTCGCTCGCTGGTATTCTAATTTCGCATTAGCCACCAGTTTTTTTGGCTCTCTTTGTTCCATAAGAGGATTTTTGCCTCCAACTCGGTTACTTTCGTATTCCATGCTGATGAGGGCATAATAAGCCCGAAACTGCAGTTCATGGATCGAAATGACCGAGTTGGCGGTGTATTGCATGCTCCTGCCTCAGCCCTTGCTTAGGGGCGGTTACTCACTGCTTTAAACTACAGACAGGGACGTCATTTCAAGTTTTCCAGGGGGGGGGGGACAAAGGGTAAAAACACAATGCAATTTCATCGGAAAACAGCAAAACCACGCCCACTTTTTGTAAATAGATTGATTTCTCAAAGCCAGGGGGGGGGGGGCAATTGACCCCCCTGCCCCCCTAAATGACGGTCCTGACTACAGACTTTTGTTTAGGCTCAAACGCAAGCTGATTAAATGTGCTGTCATTGCAAACTCGAGTCGAGAGTGAGCACCACCGAGTCTGACCGTATCTTCCGCCGCCTTCCGTCTTCCGTCCGTCCCCTACGGAGCAGTAGCACCTAGGGGAATAGCAGGTGCAGGTCCTCCCTCCGTCCTCCACCGTGAAGACGGTCCGGAAGGGCTCCTTCCCGCCTTCGGCGGCCGCTTTGGTGGCGAAGAGCAGGGGCTCCGGAGCGCCCTGGAACCGCCCCGCGGGCCGAGACAGCTCCTCCCTCTCTGCAAAAGAAAGCGGTTCAGCCCCCTTCGCCCTGTGTGTGTGTTTTTTTTAAATGACACGTCATTTTTTATCCTGCTCGAGAAAAGAAAAAAATCAAACGACACCATATCTTATCCTATTCTTTTTAACATTTTTTTCTTATCTACATACATAAATGACTACTTTTTATATGTATGTCCGGGGTAATCTTCCAAACTACTGAACCGATTTTAACCATTTTTTCGCCGTAAATAGCTACAGTAACAGAGAGCAGGATAAGCTATAAGTTGTTTCTAAAAAGCTTAGTTTAAAAAAGTTATTATGGAACACAGTAAATATCATATAGTTTCCCCATTAAATGATTAAATTTTCAGCCCATTGCTGCAAAAATTTGGTTGCCTCGCAGCAACAATATTAATAGTGATCATAATGAAAATGTGAACCAAGGCTTCTCTGGAGTAAGTATGAAATTTACTGCTTTCTTAGGATTTTTATATTCATTTATGCCAATAATCGCTAAAGGGGTAAATAGAAAGGGAATTGATTTTGGCAACAGTTAGAAAATAGAAATTGATTTTTTTGGAAAATTACACGGATAAAATAAATAACGCGTTTAAGTTTGATTTCGCGTTCTCCTTCCACCCAGTTAATCTACCGCATGGTCACAAAAAATACCTATGAGAAATATGATTCTACTGGGCTTAGTTGAAATGCATATATTTTTTATCTTGGATTTGTCATGTTGCATTTAAACCCGTGCGACGCCGGGCACATCAGCTAGTCATGAATATAAAAATGAATGTATGTAACTTGTAACTATGTATGTCCTTTATAGACTCAAAAACTACCCGTCGGATTCCTCTAAAAATTTCACAGTTCGTTTGTACCATTACTGGGCACACCAAGAGACCAATTAAGAAAACGATCTCATAGGTAGTTCTTTTTTTTATTCCAATTTTAGTTCAAACTTCCCCATAAATTCTCTAATTTTATAAAGGCTTTCCTTAATTTAAATCATTATTTAGTGAGCTTCAGCTCAACTTTACCTCGATTGCTGATTTTGAGCTTGATATTGTCCCTACTTCACGTGATTTTAACTGAGGCATCTCTCAATTCAAATAGTTAAGAAGTGTTTTTTTCGTAAGTATTCACCCTTGAATATATAAAACTTCCGTTTTTAATTTTTCAAAAGTGGAAACGCAGTTTTTTAGAAAATCATCCCAGATAAATAATACATTTAAGTTTGATTTTACGTTGTCCTTCACGCCAATTTAACTAAATACGTTGTCCCAAAAAATATCTTCTTAGATTTTACATGTTGCATTTTAACCTGCGCGACGGCGCCGGGCACATCTGCTAGTTCTTTATGAAAGTTATTTTTGTTTTGAATTTAAATATTGTTACTCATCCTTCAATTTTAATTATTTTTTATGTTTTAGCAGGATGGCACCATGGACCCCCTGGCATGATCTCGCGACCCCCTATGGCCCGCGGACCACACTTTGAGAAACTCTGCATTAAGAGGTCTGCGGACTTTAGGAACCAGTTGCCTTATCCTGTTGTAGAAGGTTTTTTTTATTATTATTATTTTTTAACGGCACAATTTCTGCCGTGCTGAGCCCAAAAACTCGGCGTTAGAAGACTTTTTTTCTTAACAACATAGTATCTTATGCTGTTTAGGAGGATTATTTTAAGACAGAATATTAGACAATACTATCCCGCTTTGGATGTCCTGCTTTTTATACACGACAATTAGGGTGGGGCGAAAAATAAAAAGCTTTTCAGATCAACTTCTAACAGTTGCCAAAAGTTGTCTTTGGTGATAGTTAGCTTTTGTGCAAAATTTGAGAACAATCGGTTAATATCTTCAGGGGGCGCTGCTATCGCAAAGTTTTACCATAGCTTTGTTATGGATTTTATTGTTAAAATATCATAAAGAATGCCTTTAGCTAGTCTCTTTGCGTTTTTTTTTTACTCAAAAGATGTTTTCATGCATTAAAAGCATATGAAATGAATCACTAACATTATTTTTTATGATATATTTATATTTCAAAAAAATCACTTTTTTTCATGTTTTTGTTTCTTTTTAAATGCTTGAAATACAAATATATCATATAAATAATTTTTTGTGAGTTATTTCATATGCTTTGAATGCATGAATATATCTTATGAGTAAAAAAATGCAATGAGATTAGCTAACGGCATTGTTTTTCATATTTTAACCATAAAATCCCGATAAAAGCTATGATTAAACTTTGCGATCGCAGCGCCCCCTGAAGATATTAACCGATTTTTCTCAAATTTTTCACAAAAGCTAACTATCACCAAAGACAACTTTTGGCAACTATTAGAAGTTGATATGAAAAACTTAGTATTTTTCGCCCCACCCTAACGACCATTTCTTATGCTTTTTAGAGGGATTTTTTTTTAATGACACACAATTTCTCATTCTGCTTTAGGAGGCTTTTTTCACAACCATACCATTTTGTATTGTGCTTAGAAGGAACTTTTAATGAGAGACAATTTTACTGTCTTGGATTCTTTTTCCATACACACATAATTTCTACAACTACTTAGGTGGATTTTTAGATAACGCAATATCTTATCTTGGTTAGGAGGATTATTTCAATAACACACAATTCATTATCTCGCACTAGAAGGATTTTTATGTAAGCTTTAAACCAGGGGTTCCCAAACTTTTTTAATTCTGTGGACCCCTTGCCGAGTTAGTTGTTCAGTTACTGATGGACCCCCTACGAAGTGCTAGTTCCAAGCATTAAGACACTGAAAAATTTGTACTTAATTGTTTCAAAACCGTAAATTATGAGCCTAGTTTAGTCCAAGGTGTTTTAAAATCATTGCAAAAAAGTAGAATGTATGGAAATGTCACAGAACAACTTAAAAAATTACCCGATAGTGTGAAATTTTGCACTGAGAAGGTTTGGAAACTCTTGACACTAAATTTTTTTTATTAGTTAACTTTAAACTTTTTTTTTTTTTGATTATTTAAGAAACATTCTGATAGTTTAGTACGAAGTGGAAAATTAAAAGAAAAAACAAATACAACTTTTCATGTGTACTTTTACTAATTAAAATGGCACAAAACGCAATTGTGGCAGTATTACTGGAGGAAATAAGTGTACAAAAAGGAATATTTTAATGACAAGAATGGTTAGACGGAGCAATTTTTTAATGTTAGGCAAAATATTTGTCACATTAGGGTGTGTAATTTTAGGGAAAATGTGTCTAAACTAGCTCTTGGACCCTATTAGCATCTCGTTCACCCCCAATTTTTTTCTTTTGCTGACATAGACTCCTTGGAGACCGCCGTGGACCCCAGAGGCTCCCTTTGGGAACCACTGCTTTAAACGTTTCAAATGAGCGAATGCGTCTTACGTTTCTTCCTCCGGCAGTAGCAGTAGACGATGGCGATGACGAAAACGACGATAAGGACTACGTTGATAACGATCGCGACGATCCAGGCCACCGACAGCCCCGCCTCCTCCCTCACGGCCTCGCCCCCATCCTCCAGGAGCCTCTGAAACAGAGAGAAAATAATTAAATCATGGTTTAAAAAAACTAGAAAAAAAACCGCTTTTAGAGCGGTTTAATTAAACTTTTGTATAGTCAGTCGTTCTGAGAAATTTGTAAAAGATGAAGACCACGTTCTTTACAAATATAAAAGTAATAATATAAAAGTAATATACTAAAGGTAGAACTACTTTATTTTTTTCATGATACTCTTGCTGGTTTCCCTCTGATTTTCGAAACTATTGACTATCCGCCAAGTTTGCATTCACTCATAATACGTCAACATGTAATACAGTTTAGCTTTTAGTATTAACAATGTTATTAAGTATATTACTTTTATATTTGCAAAGAAAGAGAATTTTATCTTTTATTCAGCAAGTAAAATACTTTACATCAACGTATAATTATATAGTTTAGCCTTTAGTATTAATAATAGTGTTAAATGTATAACTTTTATGTTTGTAAAGAACGTGATTCTGAAAACTCTGACTTTTATTCAGAGTTACATACAGACAAACCCACAAGTGAAACTAATAAAAGCGTACAGTGAACTCTCACTTATACGCCGCCTCATTTATGCGCCTTTTTCACTTATACGACGATTTTAAATGATCCCAGCACATTCCATAGCAAAATAATAATAGTATCGTTCGTTTATGCGTAGCTCTAAAGATAAATATTTCACTTATGCGCCGAATTTTCCCTAAAATGTATAAAAATTTATTTATTTTCTTAAAAAAATAAGCATTTTTCTTTACTTTCCTCTTTATCTTTCGCCTTTATTGCTCACGGAAGGCATTTTTTCTGCATGAACTAGAGTTCGGAGAGGGACAATTATCTATTATGCATCGTTTTAAAGGGAACAGTTTGTAATTAGGTGTGCTACAACTTTTGTTTTCTCTTTATCATTATAGTTACGTTACAGTACTTCCCAAACTGCAGTAATATGTCCCTTTTCTATAGAAACATTCTTATTCTCTCTCTCATTAGAACCTATGTTGCGTTTTAGTCCTTTAAATAGGCTTGTTCACTTATACGTCTCTCTCACTTATGCGCCTTTTTCTGTTGGTCCCTAAGGCAGGCGCATAAGTGAGAGTTCACTGTATTAAAAAACTGGTCAGGACATGCAATGTACCGCCAACTCTGTCATCCCATCCAGAGATTTCACACGTCACACACTCCAGGGTCCCCCGTTCCTACCACAACTCGTGGTTTAACCCTTCATGCCCCTACGGGACTCAGAAGTCCCGCTCCCATTAACCCATTAATGCCTAGCGTCCTTTTTTAGGGACGGCCCGAAAAAGGGCCTGAATTTCCCCAAAATGAACATTTCGACCAAATAATAGTGTTCAATGAGTACCTTGGTATTGTTTCAATTCGTTATTAACAGATTGCAGCCCATATCCATTGTAAAATGTGTTCTGTAGCAGTTTTAATGTGATCTTTATCAAAAATGACATCGTTCACAATCTCAAGAAAAAAAAGCTAAATTTTCAAAGTGATTCCCAGCTTCCCAGTTTATGTTAATTGCTGATTTTATTTCTTCTTGTAAAATGTCTTTTACAATGTTATATCGTAGGCAGAAAAAAATTTTAGTATAAAAAGTATGTACCCTCTGGGGTCTATCTTAACTTTTAAGGGACGATTTTTCTTTCCTTTATGAAACAATTATTTTTTACACAACATTTTTTTCATTATTTTTCCTGTCCATTAAACACTGTTTGTAACCAGTATACGAAATATCTTTGGAAAAAAAAAATGTCAGGCATTAATGGGTAATTTAGTAGAATGAATCCCAGATGGATGGAATCATGCTGAAGCTTTTGAGTATACCACTCCTTGTGCTTCGCCGAGAAGCCGACAGATGGCACCTGTGATCGGAAATAGCTTTCTTGGGGACCCTAAGGCATAGGGGGCCTTAGACCCCAAAAAATGTTAAAATTTTTATGCTCGGTAAAAATGTCTTTTGACGTATTTGCAACTCAAAAAAACATATGAAAATTCATCGTTAATTTAATCTGGGACATAACCGAGATAGGGCCCCGAAGAGCGTTCTGTTCTTTTTGAACTAGACCAAGGGTCGAGCAAGCCCATGGCCCAGCACCCCCAGAGGTATCGTTTCACTTAGAGGACTTTGTGACCGCGACATTTTTAACGTCCCCCAGACACCATTAATGAAGACGGTGGATCTTTGATCGGCTGGGATCGAAGCCGGACGAGTCCGACGCTTCAACGATCAGTCTACCACTGCCCTCCCATCCAGAGACCGCAGTTTCGTCCTTATTGTGGACTCATCGGTCTGAAATAAGGAGTAACCGAGTGGAGGCGGATAATCTCTTTGCTCAGCTGGTAAATATAGGATAGAACTAGAAACCGTATCAGTATGAAACTATATTAGCGACCAGTTTTTTGGAATTAGGCTTAGCACGGCAGCATGAATAAACATTCAATTTTAGGAAATACAGTAGAAAAATAATTTTGCTCTTTAAGAAGAACAAACACACATACAGTGAACTCTCACTTATACGCCGGCCCAAGGGACCAACAGAAAAAGGCGCATAAGTGAAAGAGACGTATAAGTGAACAAGCCTATTTAATGGACTAAAACGCAACATAGTTTCTAACGAGAGAATGAATAAGAATATTTCTATAGAAACGGGACATATTACCACGGTTTGGCAATTACTGTAACGTAACTACAATGATAAAGAGAAAACAAAAATTGTAGCATACCTAATTACAAACTGTTCCCTTTAAAACGATGCATAATAGATAATTGTCCCTCTCCGAACTCTAGTTCATGCGGAAAAAATGCCTTCCGTGAGCAATAAAGGCGAAAGATTAAAGAGGAAAGTGAAGAAAAATGCTTATTTTTAAGGAAAATAAATTAAATTTTTTACATTTTAGGGAAAATTCGGCGTATAAGTGAAATATTTATCTTTAGAGCGACGCATAAATGAATGATACTATCATTATTTTGCTATGGAATGTGCTGGGACCATTTGAAATCGTCGTATAAGTGAAAAAGGCGCATAAATGAGGCGGCGTACAAGTGAGAGTTCACTATATAAATAAAAATATTTATGGAAAGCTATAAAAAATGAAAATCTATTTACAGGGTGTCCACTCCTACCGTGGACCAATAGCTAATTTCTAAACCGTTAGAGATAAGCACATAGTTCATTTAGGAAAAAATCTCTAAACTACGAAAGGAATTTTGGGTCTATTCAATGTTTTTCAAAAAATCAAATTTTGAAAGAGTTACGAAATTTAAATTTTTATACAGCCCCCCAGTCCTATCAATCATATTTAGTAAAACATTCTTGACACTGTAACGTTTAAAACTAAAAAAAAAAATCACTGTTCTACCACAAAAATTGACCGAGTTATGACGTTTTGAAAAATCAAG
>JAXGGA010025295.1:0-10803 GCA_038373865.1 Uloborus plumipes | reverse complement strand
TTTTGTTTCCTCGCTATCGAGCGAGATGTCTCCGAAAAATTTTAGTGTAGCAGAAGCTACCCTCGCTGCGAAGTGTTTTGCGGGTTCTAGTTCATTCATTTTGCAAGATGAGAAAAGTTGTTGTCGGGATGCCAAACTGGACTTAATTTCAAAAAAATTTAAAAATTTGGTTTTGAACGTTTCATAATCGGGAGCGGAATTAAGATCGGGACAATTAATTAAATGGTTTAATGCATCTCCTCTGATTCTGGATTTTATTACAAACAATTTATCTGTGTCTGTACAATTTGATGCCGATGTTAAGCTATCTACAAGTTGCGTGAAATACCGTGGGGTGACTGCGGAGGAGTTATCAAATTGGGGAATGAGAGATTGGAATGCTGCAAGTTTGGATATTACAGGTAGGGAATTGGCTTCTGCCGGGGGGGTTAACGAATTTTGGTCATTCATGTTGAAATTATTTAACAACTTTGTCAAAAGGTAAAAAAGGTACACAAATTTCGAACAAGATAATCAAAAAAAATATTTTCAACAATAGCACATCATGAGTGAGTAAGGGTAGAAAGATGCAATTTCAATACACAGTAAAAAAAAGAATATAATCACATGAAAACAAAGAGAAACAACCAAATAAGATATAGACACCATTGATATACTTGAATTGATAGATAAGGATATAAGATGAAAGAATAAATCCAACCATTGCATCCAAGAAAAATTCAAAATTCTCCAAAATAATTTTAGCAAATTAAATTAATCAAAACAAATTTTCTTTATAGTTTTCAATAATACATGTTCGAATTGCTGTGACACAACAATCGTTCGAAAAGGTCACGGCACCACTTTGTTGGACCTTAGGGGCACCAAATATGTTTAGGCCATGATCGTATATGTAGGATAAATCATTGAGAGAAAAGGTATAACATGGAACAAAAAGGTTGGACACATTCTTTGCAATATTTAGCTGTTTATTACTTCAATCAAAACATAGTAAAAACAAAGATTAGGCATATAAATTTAAACAAGACAAAAATGTTAAATTATCGTTCGCTCTCCAAAACTTACTAAAAATCAATTAAATCAACTAGCTTAAAATTTTATAGTTTATTTTTTTAGATTTATTTTAAAAGTTCAATAATTATAATTTGGGAATTAGGAGCCAAAGTTAGTTACGAACCAATCCTCCAAGTTAGATCTGACGGAGACATCGTTTTCTCCAAGAGCCCCATGTTACGGATAACTGTCCGTGTCGGTGTCTGTAGCTCCTCTTCTCTCGAAAACCCCAAGTTCCCCTTTTTAAACGAGGGGAAAGGAGTCCCTCGGTTCAAAGTTCAACATCTGGAAATTTCAGTTCCAGGGAAAGTTCAGACTCTATGAGATGGGGACTGTCAGAAAGGAATTTTGTTGACCAAGGGGAGGAAGTTTTATGAGATCTGCAACGTCAAAAGGGAAAGTTATCGTTTCCGGAAAGGCCCAAAAGTTGGAGGAAATGCACCCCTTTTGACCTGTAAGCGTGGGAGAAAGTGACCCCGAAAGAGTATCTCGTGGGACAGAAACGGGGAATGTCTTGAGAATTTTAACTCCACGAAAGAGAGTAAAGGAATGTTGGGGCGGAAGATAAGTTCTGACGAGCCCAACAATAGAGTCATTCCATAGTGACTAACGTAACATTCAGAGCTGATTTTGTAAGTGTTTTTATTTGTAACTTAAAGGATAAAAAATATTTTTTAAGTATGCTGGTGGATTTACAATGTACATGGTATCTATGTATCATTTCTGCTAAGAATTTAAAACAAAATTACTGACAGTAGAGATTTTTTCGACCAAAATAGCAGCGTGACTAACGTAACATTTTTGCAACCCTGAAAATGAATGCTCAAGTTGTGAGGCAAAAATTTCTCAAAGTTAAGCAAGTGTTAAAAATTGAATGATATATTTGAATAATGTGTAAAGTTGGTTTTTAAAAACATAAAACACATTTATTAAATCTTCATTTTTTTTAGTCTTAAGTGTCATTTTTACTCAAGATGGAGTGTGACTAATGTAACGTGACTAACTTAACTATCGAATAACTAGCAGTAAACACACTACAAACTATTTATTATGGCTAATCTCAGTGATAATTACAATACTTTTTCATTTTTTAAAAACTTCTTATGTTGTATGATTTATTTATTTATTTATTTTTTGATACTTTTTTCACTTCGGTATTTTTTTTTTCTTTGGCTGAGGTTGACATTTCTATGGAATAACCCTACACACTTAATTCCCGATTATCTGCGGATTAGGTCGTGGACAAGCGAATACCGCAGATAATCCGAAAAAGAAAAAAAGAACACGATGCTGGTAAATGCAATAGATAAAAAAAGCCAATAACACAACATATTCATTTAAGTTATAGCTAAAAGTAATACATTTAAAAGCCAAAACCGACAAAACACGCAATTGCATTTTTCTGCATTCAGTAAATTATCACTAAAAAAACTATCAAAAAAACTATCTCACTATCAAAAAAAAAAAACAAGTGAGCCACCCGCGCATATTCCGAACCGCGGACAATCGGGAGTTTACTGCAGTTCATTTTTATTGAATTACTTGTGATTGTTGCTGCTACAAAAGAAAAAAAGTAATTGCTGAATTCTAATATGTAATGAAAGTGTTGACTCAACTAATCATTTTCACTGGCGAAGCAGAAACCAATGGAAGTTTAAAAAAAGAAAAATTTCAGTTTAAAGAGTTCAAAGTTAGTTAAATCCACACAATACTGTTGTTCCAGTGCTAATTTATATTCACTTGCAGTTGATAATGCTGTAAAAATTGAGAAGCTTTGCGTATTTTGCATGTTGCATGTCACAAAGTTTGAAAAAAAAAAAAAAAAATCCATACCCAGGGAAACGGTTGCAATTTAACAATTAAAAGTACCAGCTTAATGAATTGTAACAAAAAGTTTAACAGTGGATATAACTATTAACCACGACCAATAATTAAATCAATTAACCATTCGTGGAAATAGCACGCACTAATGCTTTTATCTTGCAACTCGGAAAATAACATCTCTCCTTTCGCTTTCCGAATAAATTAGTATAGAGGTTGTTTTCTCTGCGTTAACACTGCGCTAGCAATGAAACAACTTGTACAGAGTTCATTTATGTTGGGAATTCTTAGTTAAAAAAAGTATTAGCAATTGCTAAGCAGGATTGGGGTTTTTTTTTTATTTTTGCAAAAGTTTTTTTTTTTTTGCCTGGTTACCACAAAAGACAACATGGACACACTAAAAATATCATTTTGAAATAGAAATAAACGCTAGGGATCTCCAAGATAAAAAATCCCAGCAATAAGTAAATAAAGAAACAACAAACATAGACGAAAATAAGTAACAAGATGAAAAACTAGTGACTACGGAAAACTAATACCTGTGGTTTTTTCTAGCTGATGCTTTTTCCTCGTAGATCCTTCTCTGGATTTCGGATGTTCCATACCATCCCTGAAGAGAAAACATAACCTCTGCATTAGATGACGCTCTAGGAAATACCCCAATTCTTTTCCCATAGGCACAAGCAGCAGCTAAACCCATCGCAACTACTCCAGTTTGCTTATTTAATTATGCTTTGTTTATGCTAATAAATACACCCCAGCTTGCCAAGAGAGTGTTTTTGGCATCCTGACAGACTCTGCTTTCCATTATTCGGACAGCAGAGAATATGGGTGGGAAATGCAGTTCAATGAATTCCAGGGAAACAAGGAAAAGAGTAACTGAAGCTTTATGGTAGATGTTTTAGTTCATATTGCCAGGGTTTTTTTTAACAATGGAATTGATTTTTTTCGTCCACTGTTCTCCGCTTTGGATTTTAGGACATAATATCGTCGCTTTGGAAGAATAACGCTGCAACTCAAAAAAGCCCATTTTTCAGGAGAGCAATTTTTAACTTTTCAGAAACTTCTATCGCGCTTGTGCTCAAAACTATTGCGACTATTTTAATGAAACTAACATTAAAAAAAACGCATTTTAATCTCTTTTCTAATGTAGCATGATTGACTTCAAGGGCATTTTAACTAATGACGTCATTTTAAAAAGAGTGAAGGTAGTTTGAGTTACACCAGTGTTCTCCAAAAATTACTCCCTAGCGGATATTTTTGACACTTTTGAGTTGTAACCTTGTTCATCATAAAGAGCGATTTTTTCTGAACAAAATGATATAAAAATGTCATTTTTCGATTTTTTTCAGTTGCAGCGTTATTCTTCCAAAGCGACGATATGTGCTAAAGTACGAAAGTTCTTCAGCTTTTGCGTGGGGAGAACTATAACAAAACTAGTTTTTAAAACACAGAAGGGTCATTCAACGAAAATGCCGCCATCTTGTTCCGCACGCGATTTCATTAAAAAGTAGAGATTTCAAAGGGTAATGAAAGCAATTTTGTTGGTTGAGAAATCACAAACTGGTGTGGGATTTCTTAGGCAAAAAATGTAGTTCAATACCTTTGAAAATTACTACTTTTCAATGCAATATATGAGCATCACGTGTGGGACAAAATGGCAGGGTTTTCGTGGAATAGCCCAGCAGCTATTTGTTTAAGTACTGTCGTTCCCGCTTAATCGAGTAACGGATAAAAGAATACCCCGCTTATACGAAAAAAACATTCCGGAAACGAATATTTCCCCGGACATAGACGCAATGTTCAAGATCCCCGCTTAATCCAATAATATTTCTTGGAACCGGCAGTATTCTTTTAATCGGGGCCAACAGTGATACATTTTGTAAAAGAATTTCAGGTTTTTTTTTTTTTTTGATAGAGTTCCAAGTCCTCACAATAACATGAAAAAAGCATTCTAATAAAACGAATAGACAAATAATAGCTTCTAAATCTCAGCAACAATCTTTGAAAAAATTATTTAAAAAAAACTAAGAGATAAATAATAATTCCTAAATTTTAACAAAAAGCTTTGAAAAAATCATTTTAGTCCCGAAATAACAACAATCTCCACAAGAAAAATTCTAAAAAGTTTCGTCATGACCTCACAGTATTTGAGACTGCGGTTTGTGCTTTCTCTACCAACTCATTGATGAAGGGGAAAAAATCGAACCAGGAGAGGCAAACACTATCTTAATATATAAAAATTACGTGTCCCTGTGTTTGTGGCTAATGGACTCCTCAGCTACTGAACCGATTTTAACCATATTTTGCACGCAGTTTCAGTTTGGTCCAACTTAAATGATAGGATAGTTTTTATCTCAATTTAGGACCGCAATATATTTTTTATTGCTAATTATCTATTTAGGTACCAGCTATTCTGTATTTTTGGCTAAGCCTTTTTACTAAGCCTTTTTTGACACCTCCATGGCAGAGCGACATAAAGCACACGTTCTGGCAGCTTCCGGAGCGCAGTAAACAGGGTGTAAGTTAGCGGTGCGTTGAGTGTTATTTGACTTTTTTGTGAAGTAAATTACAAACAAACGCGTTACTTCCTTTGAAATTCATATGTGATAAGTTGTCAGAAACGATTGTCACTTAAGAGTTTTTACGCCTCTGAGGCTGAGAGGTGAAAAGCGCTTGGTGGGATAGCTTCTGGACTGCATTCAAGTGGCTGTTCTTTTTACTACTATTATATATATACAAAAGTTTGTATGGATGGATTTATGGATGGAGCAGTCAGTTGATAAGCAGTCCGAAAAAATTATCTTTTTAACTACGGCAGGAATTCAAGCGAAACAGGCGATCGCAAAAATTGCAATCGCTACTGGAAGTCGAATTACATTAGAACGTTTCTTGACAAAAACATCGTGATGTCAGCGTGACGTTTGCCTATGAAAAACGAGCTAGATAAAACGTCACAGCCTACTTAGCGAATAAGAGGAGATCGCTGACTGCTTGTGAGCTCTTATTGGCTCCACCCGTAGTGACGTCAGTGCCAAGTTAAGTTGCATTCCAGCGATTGCAACTTATCCAAATTTAGGAATTTGCGATTGCAATGGCGGTGGAGCCAATAAGAGCTCACAAGCAGTCAGCGATCTCCTCTTATTCGCCAAGTAGGCTGTGACGTTTTATCTAACTCGTTTTTCATAGGCAAACGTCACGCTGACGTCACGATGTTTCTGTCAAGAAACGTTCTAATGTAATTCGACTTCCAGTAGCGATCGCAATTTGGGATCGCCTGTTTCACTTGAATTCCTGCCTAAGTCTTTTTTGAGCCTCTGTCGCCGGGCGACATAAAGCACATGTTCTGACAGCTTCTGGAGCGCAGTAAAATAGGTTGTAAATACAGAAACAATAATGGGTACTTATTTTTTTTTAATAAAAAAATAAATTTCTAATAAAAAAACTCAATAAATTCAAAAATTTGCTTATTTATTGCCTTTAAAGCGGAACAGAGTTCGCCGGGTCAGCTATATTTATATAAAGTTGATTTCTATAACGGTAATAAAGTTTTTCGTTTCTATTGAAACATTATAGTTTAACCAATACCTTAGCCACAGCAACGCGTGGCCGAGTCAGCTAGTAATTTATATTTTCCACACGTTTTTCCACGTTAAATAATTTTTCTTACTAATCAAATACAATATATAATTCCCAGAGGTCATTCCCATTTTCGAAGAGAACCAAATAGTTAAACAAATAAAATAAAACAATTTTGCTTTCAACTAATAGAAAAAGCAAGAGAAAAGTTTATTACTTTACTGTGGAGTTATGGATGCAGTATTCTTTGACAACTATACAAAACCATAGCTTAAGAATAAATCATTAAATGAAAGAATGTAAGAGATAATAGATACATCAATTGCATTTATTATCTTATATTAAATTAGTATAAAATTATAAACTTTATTACGCTGCCTTCCCAATAACTCGGCATTTTCAAACTCGGCCTTTTTCGGTACACATTAGGCCGAGTTTTCAGGATTCTATTTTAGTATAGTACAGTCTGGCTACACAGAGTTGAAACCTCTGCCTGGCAGAGTTCCAAGACGAAACCTTTTGTGTTCAAGGGAGAAACTAGTAGTAAAACGAATGCGTCGCATTATGTTTTCGTTTAAATTTCTTTCAATTCATATAACTTATTTTTTCTAATCGGATTTCTAACATTTGCTTCGTTCAAGACACATGCTGCAACAATTTCAATTGGATATTTTTTTATTTGGCTTTCTTATTTTGATAAATTATTCTTTCGTTTTTAAAGCAGAAGATCTGAATAAAATTAAAAGTCATATTCTTCAAAAATCGTCTGCAACTAAATAATAGTTAGAAAATGAAAGTTTCTACGGTTATAGATAGTGTGCTTTTGTTTCTCCAGTACTTTTGTGAAGATATAGTATTTTGACGCATGAAAATAAAAATATCAACAGATAGCGGTATTAAACGCTTGAGTAGCGCTAGCAAGAATATTTGCGATAAAGAAGCATGAGATGATATGTGGCTTTAGTCCTCTTCCTCAAGTTTCAATACAGATAAGTAAGAATTCGCAGGGAATCAATAGCAGGAGGTAAACCAAAGACTAAATTTAAGAAATACAGTGAAGGATGAAAAAAATGGCATCACTTACGAAAAAATGGAAAAGTTGGAAAATAATCTTAGTGGGCATGTTTTACGCAATGATGGTATTTTTTCGAAAAAATACAGTTGATTGAATTCAGTTCCAATTTTTTCTTTATAAAAAGTTTTTCTAATTTTGAGAGCTTCCAGTAACTATTTTAACATGAAAGCTTTCTCTACGCTTACTGTATCTATAAAATACTAAATTAACTTGAAAGCTAAGCTGGAAATAAATTCAAATTTATATTTCTCAAATGATAATTCACTTTAAAAGACTTAAATCAAAAGAAAACCTTAAAAAAAAATCTTAACTGAGTAGCTTTCTTAGGATAAATAACTTCAATGTCTACAATCATCTACATAGATGCCACCAATTGAGTTCGAAAAAGATCTGGACAGTTGATGGAATTAAGATCCATATTTTTTATAAAAACGTTTCCTAACTTTCTGAACTTTCGAAGACAGACTATCTTACAGGAAAAAATTTCTCTGCAATTACCCCATCTGTCAAAAAGGGGACATTCACAGTTGATGTCACGCTTCGAGGGGGAGGGGAGGGTCATGAAATTGTGATAGTTTACGACAAGGGTATGGGGGGGGGGGGGATAAATGTGGCATCACACCTTTTGGTTGAAATCAGAATTATTTCTTTCAAACAAGATATTTATAGCTGTCCTCGAAATAGTTTAAAATTTATCTTTCTGAAATGATAATTTTGATTAAAAGACCTATAAAGAACGTTTTGAATTTCGAATCTTTTAATTTTCTGCAATCTTCATGCATTTAAAAACATTTTTACTAACTATTAAGAGAGAAACATAGCGTCTGATTAAATATCTTTTAAAATCGCTTTAATGGGAAGGACATTTTTCACTCTTTCAGCAATAAAAAGAATGCTAGGTATAAATGACAGCAATTAAACGAAAAGCTAAAGTAACGTAGCTAAAATACCAAGCATAACACTCAAAGCATTAGCATGGCGAACAATAAAAGCTAAAAAGCTATAACATAAGCAATTCTACGCTAATTCCTAGCAATAACTTTAAGTCATAATTTCCGGGGTAATGGCTCATCCCCATTGATATTGGAAAAATATATTTTAGACAGAACATACCGTAACGCGGGATCATAATGGAAACAAGAAATTTGCGGTTAATAATGATACGTAAGAATTTAAAACCAAATAAAATGCATTAGAAGAGCCATATGACTTTTATGATATGGATAAGGTTAAGTGAAAAAAAAAAAAGATAAAAGTTTTAATAATGTAATGGTTATAAGAGTAAAGGATTTTATACCGAGATTTCATTTTCTTAGCAAGAATCCCTACACTAAGGTGTACCCTGGATTTGTCTGTACGGTAAGTTAGTTTATTGGACAACCATTTAAAGGATTGATTTAAATATTATTTTTCAAAGTCTATTGATGGTTAAGTCAGAAAATGAGACATATGTAACAAGATTTATAAACTAGATCAGAATTATTCTTTAAAAAAGCGATTTTTATTATTAAATGATTTGTGCTGATAGATGACTCGTTGAGTATAAGGGGAAAAAAACAATTAAGAATACAAATTATAAATGCCTCGTGTTCAGGAACCTCTCGTTAAGAAGTTTTTTTTGAAGTTAAACTACCAAATTGAAACATAAACGACATGAGAGAAGAAATTTATAGAAGAAACGCACCTAAAATACACTTAAATGTGATGTTTAAAAGGTGTTAAGGGAACACAAAAATCGATATGGGTTATTTTCACCATATGCTTACATTTCAAAATTTTTAAGTAATTTTTTTAACTTGCTATTTTCTTTTAGAAACACTAACAGATGTTTAGTCACATATTGTAGGTGTGTAAAAAAGTAACTGGTTGTACACTTTGATGAATAATTAAGTATTCAAATGCTGTTGTAAAACTGTAAGTTGCAAGGAAAATTGTCGTCCATTACCATACAAAATCAATATGAAATCTCACTTTTAAACTATATCATAGAGCCTAGAACCAACTTCACTTGAAATTATTTGCGCCCTGAAGCTTAAAACGATGTTTGTGATGATTGAAATATTGATCAAAAACTCTATGGTAACGAATTTGACATTTGGTAACGGATTTGACCAGTAACGGACTTGACATTTCAATCAAAATGTCAAATTATGGCTAGGTTGTCGAATTTAAAAATTGAACTACAATATGCATTTTCTTAGAGTTGTATAAGGAACAATATTTAGGGGTAAAAGTTTAGAAAAAGTAAAAATTAATACTAAAATCTTTGGTAACGGACTTGACAAAGAATAAAAATACGCACCTGGAAAAAATTTTGTGCGAAACGCCACAGCAATACTTCTCGACTTAGGGAAACAAAATGGTACAAAATAGTTACGTCACTAATTTGTTAAGTTAACTGAATACGTGTTACCATCTTTTGACTTCAATAAATACCTTTTTTAGCTAAAATAATCTTAGGGTAACGGACTTGACAAGAACTTCCGGACAAAATATATTCATACATTTCTTATTGAAATAAAATTACTATTGTCAATATTTATCATGAATACCATATACTAATAGTCAATATATAAAAATAATATGTCGCATTTACTTTTTTTGACCATTAAGTATAGGAAAAAAATAGTTGAACTTGCGAAAATTGGAAATGGACAAGCGTTTTTGCCTTGATTCTCATTTTTAAAGACTTATATAAAAATAAATAAATAAATTTCAATAATTTGTTGAGTGATAGAATTTTTTTGAGGGTATTTCTTGCAGAAAATAATTATTCGCATTGAATTTAAAATATAAGTTATGCTTCAAAATCGTCTTTTTAACCTCCGGACAGCAAGTGTAAGCAAATTTTGAAAATGACCCATATCAAAGTATGCTACTAAAATGTATTCAACTCTTGCACGTTCTTTCAGTTTTATCTGAATTTCCACATAATAAATGGAATTCAGGCTATTTGTGGATAAAATTAAAGTCCAAAGACTATGAAGCTTCCAGACTTTTCTAGCTGGAAAAGAAAGTCATGATTTCATAAGCACCTTGGCAAACAAAAGAAATATATTGAAAACATGATCGTTTCATGCTCCAGTCACTCTTCTAAAAGACCTATCGATACGAAATATGAGCAATAAGATAATGATACAATTAATATATATTGGCAAATAGAGTGACAAGTTTGAGCGGTATTAAAGAAACCTATAATTAAAATATTTTTAACGCAACAACTGACATAAACGAGTAGTAAAAGTTTTCTTTTGTTGCAAAGATACAAAGTAAGA